>JAOVVA010000027.1:1682854-1699288 GCA_028565275.1 Leiocassis micropogon | reverse complement strand
AAATGCTTGTCAAATTGTTGTTTGATTCAAACTTCTCTAGACTACCCACAATGCCGTGCTGCAGTGGGATTTATCCCTCGTCCCAACTCTAGCTGAAGCGGGCTATACAGCGACCCTTTCATGGTTTATATTTCATGCTAACACTGTCTAAGATCGCTAACTAGCCGAGTCAAGTGTCTGCAGTAACTCAACACAAATGTGGCGTCTAGGAGTCTAAAACTTCTGTTTTGTGTGTGTGTGTGTGTGTGTGTGTGTGTGTGTGTGTGTGTGTGTGTTGATGCCCTTACTTCATACCCTTTTAGTTTATTTCACTCCTTCTCCAAACGCCCAAGTTTTTCAGTGTCTATTTAAATGAGCTAATGCTGAGCCACGCCCCTTCTGAGAATAGCAAAGCTAAGAAACAAGCCGGAGGAGGGGCTCCTCTTATATGAGGTCACAACAGGGGGAAAATCTAAACGGCCTGTTCAATCCTCAATACGAAAATGAAAAAAAGTAAAAGTTAGACGCACTGTGGAGACCAGTCTTAATGGCTAAACATGACTAAAAAAAAATTTTGACCTTAATGGCTTCCCATAATCACAGCTCGGTTTCCCAGCGGTGTGTGGTTGTGTGTTTAATAATATAATAATAAGACGACTGAGGAAACATCACCAGGTGTGCTGAATGGCAAGTTTCATTATTAAAAAGCTTCTAGATGAAAGTTTGGATAAAACTAAAGTTGTGTGGTCGAGCTTCCTTCAAGAGGAACTAGTTTTACCAGAATTCATTAAAAGTAAGATGGGAATGGTGGCTCAAGTACCAATGGCTCTTAGTCGTTGATTTTGGGTTTGAGCCCCGCCATCGGTGGGTTGCCATGCCCCCATTCTACCCAGCCACTGCATGCAGCGATTAATCACAAACCAGGACTGTGATTAACTAGATTGAAATTTTGAATCGATGGACAGCACTAATTAAAAGAAAAGTAAACTTTAGTTCTTCAGGACGCCTGCGATCCAAACTTCCACTAACTTCTTGTATGTAATGTTTTCACGACTGTGTTTTCCTTTAAATCCCTTTAAAAAGCTTCCGCTCCTCTCCGAGACGAGCCCCGAGCGCACGTGCTGCAGTTTTACAGTAAATTACGTTTGTGCTCCGATAGAAACAGGATCTGAAATTTTCTCCCGGTTGACAAATTTCTACTGATGTCTCATTTACATTTAAATGTAGTCATTTAGCAGAAGCGTATTTCAGCAGCGAGGAGCCAGGACACTGGAGTAATGAGATCTCGCACTATGAGCGTGCTTAGAGCTCGGAGAAGGACACGACAGTCGCACTGAAGCCGGAGTCATTTATCCCAGCGGACCGCTCATTACTACGCCGTATATCTCACACTTGTAATAAGTGACAAATAAAGCAGAAAGGGAGCGTGTGCTCATAGACGAGTGCATCGGAGTTGATTATTTTCCTTAACACCGTGTTCCAGAGTGTTTTATTTTACTTGCATCGTGAAGACGTTCAGACTTCTTCATGATTATTATTTTTTTCCCTTTCCTTCGGTCGTCCCTCCTTTGGATCTTCACTGCACTTTCATACCTGTAATATCACAATAAATTGTATTATGATATAATTTATCACAATATCGATGTTTTAAACATCACATCACCTAGTTTTAAACCAACCCCGTAAGTCTGATATACACACTCCGGTTTTTACACTCACAGCATTTCTTTTATTTGAACCAAAACGGCATAACATTCTTTAAAACGTTTAAAAAGTGGCCGAGAATTGTTTTTTTTTTCTCTCTCTCTCTAAGCAGCTTTTCTCCCGATGAACGGATCTGCATCACCTGCGGAGTACGAACACAGTATTACGACCTCTAATTCTATTTCAGTGCTCAGTCTTTGACGCAGAGCCTTTAACCGAGCCCGGATTTATCTGCGCATTTTTAAAGGCCAACAGATAAACATTTTTAATGTTGCCTTCGACCGGTAATGAGAGCAGAAAGAACGGAGTAATGGAGGTGAATAATAGCACCACATCCTTTATGCAACTTCCTCTGACCTCATCAGCGGCTCCATTCACGGCTCCGGGTAATACGCCACAAAGATACAAGTGCTCATAACACGTGTTATTACGTGGAACGAACCTGACAGTCCGCACTAATTATCTTATATTATGAAGGGAAATGAAGAAAATTGTGAAAGTAATGAAAACCCGGTGTGATGAGGATTACTGCGACAAGATGTCATCACAGTACTGCAAATGTTTGCACCTTAAAGACGGGCTAAAAGACTTTGTGACACATATTTCTTCACTGCTTGTTTTGTTTTGTATGAGAGGTTTAATAATCTGCCATCCGGCCTTTGGCTTGTTCGTGCTGACAGGAAAATAAATCCGTGGTTATTTTTCGCAAAAATAAGCACGAAAGTGGTTTGAATAGAGCAAACGAATTGAGATGTACCAGTGGTCTACTTCATGAAGCAAGAACTCAGTGAGTGTCTCTGCTACTCTTCACCACCGTGCATATGCACATGGAGTTTACATAACATCAACTCAACTTTATAATGAGTTTAGGTACAGGTAGTAACTCGAAACGTAGATTTACAGCCCCGAGTTCCTAGTCTTGTTAACGAGACTACACTAATACCAGCTGTTTTAATTTGTGCATGGAGTTTGGATGCTCTCCCTGTGCTTCATGGGTTTCCTCGGGGTACTTGGGTTTCCTCCCACTTTCTATCATCATTTAAATCAGCCAAGTTTGTTAGCAGTGCTCGCTAGTTTAGCCTGAACAGGCTAACATTTTTTTTAATGCAACTCATTTAGTTTTTTTGATAAAGCCAGGAGAACCGCTCACAAATCCATATTGACGTTTGCCATAGTTGTGGTTGTGCTTGGCCCCGCCTACTAATCAGTGGTTGTCCATATCTCTGCCTACTAATCAGTTATATACAGCTGTACTGTAGATAGGTTTACAGATTAAATGAAAAAAAAAATTTGTGCGAAACATTACATCATCTTCATAATCTGGATTAAGAGATTTGTATAAGTTAAACATGCATAAACCATGTAACAACCATTTAAAAATACAGTATTTAGCATTTTTTCTGCATTTTGAAGAAAACAAAACGTTCGGTGCACTGTATCTTAAATGAATAACATAAAATAGTATTTAATATAAAGTAATATATTGGTTTAATAATAGAATTCATAGCTTAAAATATTTAATTGATCTCAATTTATAGAACAAGAATTTAGAGCAAAATCAAGGATCAAGTTTGTATAAAAAAAAAAATTATTACACTGATTTTATTTTTGCTTCTCTGGGCACTCATGTCTGACAGGTGAAATGTAAAGCTTTTGTTTTCCTCCTGCTTCATTTTTATAATATTACACCAGTAGCGTCTCCGCCTGGAGTCCAGGCCCTACGGTATTTCTTGAGACTTTGCGTCTCGACTTTTAACCGAATGTTGCACCAGATTTGCCTCATCTGTTAATACGAACAGGGTCAGCGCTTTGAATGGATGAGTTCTATTCCCCACGTGCACCTGAATGCCAATAAAACTTTAAAAATGCATTAAAAACAAATTTGAGTGCCACGAGGTTCAAACCAATCGCAATGCCTCCCGTCGACGCCGATCCCTTGAGGTACTTGTGCGTTTTATGATTCCCTGACTTTCAGACTTGCAGTGCAGGGAAAAGGTGATGTTCCTCCTACGTCTTATAAAAAATTAAATCCGAGCCAAAACAAACAAGACGGCCGGCTCGTACCGCGATCACGTCGTCTATCAAATTGTCCAAATTAATCAGGAAAGTATTGATCGGGAAGCGGTAGCGCTGCCACGTGTCTGCATATTAATATGAAAAGGCCATTTCGTCCCCCGTGTTTAATTTCTTTATATCTTCATAATTGATTAATGTTCCATTGTGAAGAAGAGATGAATAATTTATAAGTCCAATAGCCTTTGGCTAATGAGAAAATGCTTAATTCCAGAGAACGTGTTTTATGAGAGCCCCGTGCAGCCGATACCGGTGACGTATTAAACGTATCCTCCGCGTCGGCCCCCTGGACCGAGACTCGAGTCAGCTCCTGGATAATTACGCTAAAATGGAATAATGATAATGAAAGATTGAGGAGATCTTGTTGAGAGAAAGCAGCTGATTGTTAGCATCTGTTGTATTGAATTGATGAATGCATGTTGAGATTAACACCCACCATCTTTCTCTCTCTCACACACACACACACACACACATACACACAAACACAATCTTGTTGCCAGTCTGCCTTGTTGAGCTTTATTGAAAATGTGCCAGGAACAAAACGGAGCAAATTGAATAAACAGCACTTATCCTTAACAAGGAACGTAATTAAATATGCAAATAACCGTAATAATATCGTTAACCTTGGCAACGCGTCCGGGACTCTCGAACGCACTCGTGCATCAGGATCAAAGCTTGGAAGTTTGCCAGCACGTTGTCACACGTCTGTTTCCTTGCTTTTATTCCCGCATTTAAATGAACTCATAATACCGCTAATGAATCCCTTTTGTGCTCAGTTTGTGTACCCTGTAATCGTAATGAGGCGCGAATATCATTAGACTCTAACGTCATCAGCTGTTCCACGTCTGCTTGCTTGTTTATTTATTTATTTACCGTAATTCCGGGCTGTCGCGGCGTCCTTAGAGAGGTGCCACTCACTCACCCGCTAATTAATCCATAATGTGGCCTGTTGGGACTCTTTTCCAAGCTTGTCACGGTTCCAGCTTTTCTCTGGCACTGGCACCTCGCGCTCTTCACTTCACTCCATCGCTCTTTTCCCTGCAGGATGTTGAGAGCGGGACGCAGATGCCCTCTTCAGAAGAGACGCTCTTGTTTTTTTGCCCCGCTAAGAGCTCTCTCTAATCTGCACAACGGCGGGAGCTAATTTGTATTTGCATTTAAATAGACGGCGTAATTTTCATCAAGCTGAAAGATGATTGAGCCACCACGGGCAACCATTCGAGTAATATATTGATCTTATTAGCAAGTGCTCGTTAGCTACTGTTTATGAAAGCTTTTGTTGTTCTTATGTAATACTAAAAAGATTTGTTTAGACTTTGAGAAATATCACATAAAAAAAAACATAACATAAAAAAAGAAAAACTGCTTCCTTTGTAATTACATGAAATCATGATATTTCTATGTCAGGTCAAAGTCTATTATGGCATATCACAATATTTATATACACCAAACAACCACCTGCCTAATGTAAAGTAGCTCCCCTTGTGCCCCCAAAGCAGTCCTGACCCGCTGAGACCTGCACTCCGCTAGTCCTCTGAAGGTGTGTGTGTGGTATCTGGCACCAAGCCGTCAGTAGCAGATCCTGTGAGTTGTGAGGTCGGGCCTCCATGGATTGGACATGTTTTTCCAGCGCATCCCACAGATGCTTTATAAGATTGAGATCTGGAGAATTTAGAGGTCGGGTCAACACCTCAAACTCTTTGTCATGTTCCTCAGTTCCTTGTGCAGTGTGTCAGGGGGTATTATCCTGCTGATAGAGGTCACTGCCATCAGAGAACACCGCCTCCATGATACTTGGTCTGCAGCAATGTTTAGGTAGGTGGTGCGTGTCAAAGTAACATCCAGATGAAAATCAGGACCCAAGGTTTCTCAGCAGAACATCACCCAGGGCATCACACTGCCTCTGCCGGCTCACTTTCTTCCCATAGTGCATCCTGGTTTCATCTCTTTCCCAGGTAAGCAACGCACACACACACCAGCTATCCACATGATGTAAAAGAAAATGTGACCCATCAGACCAGGCCTTCTTCTTCCATTGCACTGTGGTCCAGTTCTGATGCTCAAGTATGGACTGAAATTTCCTACAATCTACCTGAGACCCAAATAACGAATTGTACTCCATATTAACTTAAAGACATCATCTGTTGGTGGACTGAACTTCCAGCCTCCAAACTCACAGTATGACTGCAAACAATCCCTGCTTTCCGACAAGTCACCCAGATGAGGATGGGTTCCCTGTTGAGTCTGGTTCCTCTAAAGGTTTCTTCCTATTGTAATCTCAAGAACTTTTTTCTTTCCACCTTCGCCCTCGGCTTGCTCATCAGGGACAATATGATCGTTTTAATTCATACACATTTTTCACATTTCATAATTTTCTTTTGATTGTGTAAAGCTGCTCTGTGACAATGACAGTTGTTAAAAACGCTACACAAATAAAATTGAATTGAATTGAATGTGTCCATTGTTGGTGCTTCTGGTGGTGGACACAGATCAGTATGGACTGGGTGTGCAACAAACTATGCAACAAACTACAATGCACTGTGTGTTTTTGACTCCTATCTTTTAGAACCATTCACTTTTTCAGCACTTTGTGCTACAGTAACTCTTCTGTGGGATCGGACCAGATGGAATAGTCTTTGATCTCCACACATATAAATGAGCCTTGGGAGCCCATGAACCTCTCGACTGTCCTTCCTTGAAGCATTTTTTTCTAGATCCTGACCACTGCAGATCAGAAACATCTCAGAAGACCTGTTGTTCTTACACTTGCCTATTTTTCCTTCTTCCAAAACAGCCATTTTGAAACCTGACTGTTCACTCGCCACTCCTTGACCGGTGCTAAGATAATCAATATTATTAATTTCATCCTGGCAGCGGTTGGTGTTGTGGTTGATTGGTGCATGTTGTACTGTATATATACTGTATATACAACAATAGCAATTTGGTTTAATAGTAACAGCCCAAAAAGAAGGGGAAAAAAGTATAACTGAGGAAGGAGTATTTTTTTTGTTTGTTCATTTAATATTTAGGGAAGGATTCTACATGATTAGATTTTTCTCATCTGAAGCACAGTGTGTCATTTTATAAAATTATTTCTTGCTGTTTTCATAAACGATTGCCATATTTCTGGAGCCAGCAGCATTAAGAGCAGGGATGTGATAATGGTGATGTCACAAAATAAAAAGGGGGCATGGGAAAACATGGCTTTGTAAAACTTTCAAAGACCAATTTTTCAGAATGTAAGCTTTTCGGAAATGCTAAGCAGCCAAAAGCAACAAAAAGAAAGTTTGTGGAAAGTTGTTAGGTTGTATTATTTGAGGTAAGCAGGTTTTCAGCATCACAGGAACAAACAATATGATTAAGTGACTGCTTTTGAGCACCGCTGTCCTCTCTCAGAGCGAGAGAGAGAGAGAGAGAGAGAGAAGCACTGCTGTCTCACTCAAATCTTGAGGAGGTTGCAATATTTTAATCCCATTTCTGCCGTGTCGCCTTCACTCCTGGCCACTTTGCATAAGAAGTGTCCATTACGCTCACTAATGGCAACGTGCGCTTGGAACCGAGCTGGAGGTCCGTGCATTAGAGGCTAAAAAGCATACCAACATGGCCTAATGGGAGCGCGTCGCCATGAAACGATAATTCATCAGATTTGCTGATTCGTCAATCCTGCGCCCCAGTCTGATTGTGTGTGTAAAATGATCTGGCCTCTAATTACAATCCATGTCATCCGAATTGCAAATGGAGGTGTCCGGCTTAAGTAGAGGGAAAAACAGATTAACTTTGAATATTGTCGCAGGACGGGAAGCAAAAGATGAAATAGCATTCAAAGGCACCCCATTAGTCTAAGTGGTTTACTTTAAAAGTGATCCTAATGTCTCAGAGCAGCCTTACTTAAATCACACTTTGACTTTAACCTGTAAATACGCGCTAACTGTTTTGCACCTCAGTTGGTAGGCTAACATGCTAAACAGTCGCTATAAGGTTAAAAAACATTTTAGAAAATATAAAGATTGGAGCAGGAACTAAAAAGAAACCAAGAACTGTGGTCCTCCCACCCTCTTTGTAGTGAAAACACACCCATTTGATGTTCCTGTCTTCGAGAAACAGACCTGTGGTGGACGTGTACTTGTTGTGAGCTCCAGAGAAAGCTTGCTGAGGGAGACGAGAATGGTCCAGAGTTTTTAAGAAGGTGTCTGTGGTGGAAACATGGCAGTTTTCAGCTTGCTGTCTGAGTTGCACAAGAAGGTTCTTATGGTGGAAAAACCCTGGAGCTTCTGCGCTCCTGAGTTTCTGGGCTCCTAGAAAGATTCTTACATTAGTCCCTGAAACTGATGGAAAGCTTTAGAGGAAAAGGATCAATTGTAAATTTATCTATTTTTAAAAGTTTCCATTGTAGAATTGCACTTGTTCCTGGATTCCTGCAAAAGCCTTCTGAGATAGACATGCTGGATAGTTTTGTGAAATTAAATTAATGTGACTTCCTGAAGAAGGTACTTGTGGTGGAAAACACCTAGATGTCTTAGGTTCTTGAGAACATTCAGAGGCCCTGTGGTGGAAAAATACTTGGATGTCCTATGTTCTTGGGAAGTTTCAGGGCTCCTGAGGTGGAAACATGCCTGTTTTAAGTTTTAGTGTTCTTAAAAGGTTCCTATAGTGGAAAAGTAACTACTGTGTAAGATCCTGGAAAAAGATGAAAACTGTGGTGGAAATGTTTCTCTTGAAAAGAATTAAACTTAATTGCCATGTAAAAAGAAATTCTGAAAAAGCTTTCTGAGATGGATATATGCTGGGTTACTAAGAAACATATGTGTGGTGGGAATATGCCAGTTTCATGTTTCTGGCTTCTTGGGTGATTTCCTGAAAAAGGTTCCTAAGGTGGAAACATACCTGGATATCCTGGGTTTATGAGAAGGTAGCTATGGTGGAAGTGTACCTGTAAGCTCCTGAAAAAAGATGAAAACCTCTGGAAAATGTTTCTTTTGAAAAGAATTCATCTCAGTTGTCAGTTTTTTAAAGATTCCTGAAAAAGCCTTCAGAGATAGATATATGCTAGGTTCCTGAGAACATAAATGTGGTGGGAATACGCCAGTTTTGTGTTTCTGGGTCCTTGAATAGGTTCCTAGATTGATATTACCCTTGCTTGGTGAGTCCTTTAAGACGGTTCATGAGGTGGAAACATACCTGGATGTCCTGGGGGTTCTTCAGAATGTTTATAGTTCCTGATATGAAAACTTAACTGGATGTTCTGGGTTTGTAAAAAGGTTGCTACAGTATGGTGAAAGTGTACCTGCTGCATAGGCTCCTGAAAAATGTGGAATACTCTGGTGGAAACGTTTCTCTTTGAAAGGGTTCCTGGATGGCTTGGTTTCTTCAGAAAGTTCAGGGTTCTTGATTTGAAACCTACCTGGATACCTACCCGGGTTTGTGAGAAGGTTGCTACAGTGGAAGTGTCCCTGCTGGGTAAGCTCCTGAAAAAAAATCCTCTGGTGGAAGCATTTCTCTTGGAAAAAATGGATATCCACTATCAAGTATAAAACATTCATACTAACCAGCTGGAGTATTAAGGCATTGAGTTCTCTTTTTCTGCTTTTTCTTTCTTTCATTTTTATGCAGAATATTACATTTTAAATCGTAAAAAGTGGGAAGCTTTTATGATAACGTTGGATAAACATGATGATCAACATCATCTTTCCACATCACCTCATCATCTCCAGCTCCTCTGGAAAAAAAGACACTCTTATTTCTGCAGCTGAAAAGGTGTGCCTGTTCCACAGAGAACCTGGTTGTTCCTTACATGTGATTAAACCAATCCTGCATTATGGAATGTTTTGAGGATGGGGGAGTTGAGAAGAGATGGAAGAAGGGATGAGATTGGGGGGGTGGCGGTGGCGGGGTAACACGTGCGTCTTCGTGCCACATGTGTTATTTTTGAAGAATGACAAGAGAAAGTCTTCAGCGTGTTCATGTTCCAGGAAATGTGGCGTTAAAGCACGAGACGTGGTGTACATCAAACCCTCGTCATGTCACACATGTACTCGGAATCACGCTGGAATGAATATTAATGAGAGCGGAAACGATCCCTGGGAAATGTAGCTTAGCGACGTAGCTCAGCTGGCACTGAAGGGAGGAGGATGAAGAGGAGGAAGAATTCCCAGGTCACCAGCTTTGGTTTTTCTATCTAGCTTGTTTTTTTTTTGTTTTTTTTTTTACAATATACATATTTTATATTATAAATAAAATCAGATAAGCCACGCCCTCTTGGTTATGGGGACAACACAAGATTTAAATCTAATGACAGATTGAATATTTTTATACTGTATAGTGGTGTCATTTTGTAAAACATGTATGTTTAAGGAATCTTTTTGTATATTTTTTTTACAATAATATCATAGGTGGGTTTTTTCCCCCTAGAAATTGTCTAATATTTTATCGTAATGAAAATAATAATTCATTAAATCATCAGATTTATTAATTGTGGAGCTAAATTTAGATTTAGAGCATCTACAGGAACATGGCTGATGATCATGGCTCTACCTGGTCGACTTTATCAAATGTTCAGAATTGATTAATCATATTAAAAAAAATAAATACACTAATTGGCCTTGATATGTTTACATCTAGCTTTAATTAACTCCGAATTCACTTCCAATTCACGACGTCTTCGTCGCATCGGCAAATCCTTATTGATTTATGCGATTCTGGGTTTATCTTGTCTTTTGTACATAAAATTCACATCTGCTGTTCAAATGGGAAACGGTGCCATCGATTTCCTTAACTTGAGCCCAAACGCTAAAGATTTTTGGATAAGCTTTCTCATTACTTAAGCCAAAATCAATAAGGAAGAGCATGTTTTAATGAATGAGCAGTTTGAACAGCACGCTGCAGATACGCGCCCCGGCTTCATCCAGCGCTCCACCAATCGATCATCAAGGTTGCTTAAGCGAGCTCCAATTGGTTGACATTGTGGTTTTCGTTTTGTGTCAAAACACTCAGCGTTAAGAAAAAAAAGGAAAAGTCAAAGGAGCTGCAGAGGGGGAAAACAAAACAAAAATAACATTTCCCATTCAGACTCACGTGAGACTGAGGACTCAACAATTATTAAGACCTACATGAAATAAACTTCATTACAGATTATATGATAAATCTTTATTGATCCTGAGGGAAATTTCTGATTGCAGGTTATATACACAATGTCAGGAATTGATGTCAGGTTGTCAATTTAAGTACATGTTTATTTATTTATTTTTTTACTTTTAGGGTAATAAATAAATATTAGCAAATTCTTTTAGTGAGAGCACATGTGTTTTGATGTTTGAAATACAAAATGTTATGTTTGAAAACAAAACAGTACATTTAATATTTAAATATCGAAGTTTAAATCACAATCACAATATTTATCAAAATAGTTGCAGAGTAATTTTTTTAAATTCAAATCACACAGCTCTAACATACACAGACTTGTCTCTAAATTCTTCCCACCTTCTTAAAGTTGTAGTTGTATGTGAACGAGTGCACTAACTTCAGACCTCGTTAAAAAAGTATTTTACCCCAAATAATCATAATCATTTTAATGCCTAAACATTTAAGCGATGATTAAAATATTAATTCAGTTACAAAAAAAAAATCATTTAACATCCTCTCAAAATAAATGTTTTTATTAATGAAGAAACACATTTGACTCAGAGCTGAAAGGAAAGACACACAACCAAAAAGTAACAGATTTCGCGATAAAAGAAGAAACACAAAGTGGTACTGGACATTTTTTTTCTTCTTTATAACACAGCAGTTTCTAAGATGGACGTCATCTGATTTTAACACATTTCCAGTAAATTTGCATAATTAAATATGATTCATGCTACTACTGTATATGTCTTCATATTTATTTCGTATCTTTACAGTTCCAAAAAGTGTTTTGTGTCATATTTCATTACACACAAGTGTAAATCTTGTATGAGTCCAAAAAAAAAAAAAAAATTCTTAAACGGAATCCGTCTTTAAATTTCCTTTTCTATACCAGGGCTGCACAATTTGATTAAAAAAAAAAATCATATTGCGATTGTAATTTCAAACAGGATGTTTACCTATTAAATGCATCATTTATTATTCAGTCATATTTATTCAGGCCAACAGAAAATAATGGCAGAGATGATCTATTTATTTATCACCTCAAAATTTCTTTAAAAAAATCCTTCTGACATAACTCTACATAAATTCCTGACTATGTAAATATTACCTATAATAAATTGCACAGGTCCATTTTTATGTGATTAATTACCTGTAACAGGATTTATTCATAAAAATTCAAAAAAATGTCTAGTAGCAGTCAAATAACTTTTATTCCTATTACGTATTATTCATTATGATTATTTTGTAATTATTATTATTATCATTTATTTTAATTCTGAGATATTCTGGTAAATTGTTTGTCTCCAGATTCTGACCAGGAGCAGCACACCCCGTGTCATGCTGTTATATCGAAACAATCAGTGACAGAATTGTTGTAATGAAGCGAGGTCACTCTCACACCACCAAAGTTTTATATTCAGAAATGTTTAATCTCTCTTAAACTACAGTAGTTTGATAGTGATTATTAAAAACATTTATTAAAGAAGACATCATATTTTTATCTATTTATAGTTGCATTACACTGTTCTCATTTATGTTACAGCTGGTTTATATGCACTCGTTCTCTCACCCGCCTCTCTCTCTCTCTCTTTTTCTCTCTCTTGAAGTTAATAAAATGAAAAAAGAGCAGCTTGTCACCTTAGCAAGAAACGTAAGGTAAGGTAATTTGCAGAAGAAAAAAAAAAAACGTGAAATCATCTCCTAAAATTTTAAACCTTAAAAAGATTTACCTACAATTGGTACAAAGTTCTGACACTGGAGGCTCTTTACATACATGCTTTTATGAAATGTTTCTTTATAGTAAACAAATAAACAAAAAAATGTTCCACCTGTGCAAACATACAGAAGAGGATGAGGGCCAGCATTAAAAAAAAAATGAGTTCTGACTTTTTTCTCAGATAAAAGATCTGAATTCTTAGATTAATGTCAGAATTCTATTTATTTATTTATTTATTTATTTATTTATTTCTCTTCTGTACTAACATACCAGTTCACACTATGGATGAAATTATAAGTACAATCTGTTTCAAGTTGTCATTAATTAATGTTTTAAATGAACTGTAATGAATTAAGTCCTAAATGTTTTGACTTTGCACATGTAATGATTTTTTTTGTCCTCCAATCTCTCCTACAGTACCTGTGTTAGAAGGTTATTAAGTGTTAGTAACTTTGACACGTGTTTGAGGTGACCTACATCAAATCAGAGTAATCACCACACACACACACACTTGAGGATCACTAACCATTTCCTAAAATCGTCTCATTTGTATGTCTCACAATTTCTATCTAAGTTCGAATAAACAAAATCGTCGACGTTAAAGACCGTCTGCGTTCTCAGGTATAAAAGAGAATTTCATGAATATGGAAAAGCTCGAGAAGTTTCACAGCAAGAGGGGGAGAAAAAAAAGGAGAAAAGAAAAGAATCAAAGCCTTTTGTTGTATGTCCTTTTCTCGTGTAAAGTTTGCTTTAAATGTCATCCATTAGCATATGAACTTTTAAATGAGCTTGTTTGCTCAGTGATCCTGGCATGTAAATACAGATATCGAATGCGTGCGTTCCAGTTATCGGGGCTCCGGCGATGACACCCAAGGCCTCCGCGGCTCTAATTAAAGCACAGCCAGGGATATCCCTCCTGTCTAAATACTCCTTTTGTGTCTGTTTTTTTTTTTTTAAATACACCCGATTCTCCAACATGAATATCCGATACTCTGCCAGGGAAATGATCCGAGTCGTCCTGATTTAGGCGGCCGTGATTGACAAGCGTCACTCCCTATATAAAACTCTTCATGCATTATTCACACACTCACCTTTCCCCTGTTGTGGAGTGTTTCTTTCTCTCTCTCTCTCTGTATTCTTCATTTCTTTTTTTCTTTTTTCCTTCCTCAGTGTTCGGGCTGGTGATTAGAGATGAAGAGACAGGATTTCTCGCTTGCTTATTGCTTACAGTCTTTATTTACAGCTGGACAATATACAATGTGGACAAAAGAAATCTGGATATTGAAGATATTTTCAATTCCTATGGAAGCCACATTAATGATAATGTAATCTCGAGTGTGTACGGAATGATGTCATGCAGAAAAACTGAATTGTGTCATGTTCGCATCCTACACATCTTTCTTTCTTTTTAAAAAAAAAAAAAAATCCCAATATGCATCTTTGGTAATTATTTGATCTCTGGAGCACGGTGATGTTTGAATTTACAGAATGCAAAGAAAGTCGTCTGTGGTACGAAGCAAAGAGAACAGACCCTGAACCCTGAAGACCCTTTGACTTATCAAATTAAATATCCGATTATTTCTCTCTCAAGGAGTGACTGAGTGAGTGAGAGAGAGAGAGAGAGAGAGCAGTAAAAAGAGAGAAGGAAATGACATTACGTTACCCGTACCTTCACTATATAAAAATGATTTAATGTGCACTCTGCTCTCGGCATCATTGACTCGCGCTCCGGTGCTGCATACAGTACGTACGTCGCTATTTCTTTTTTTTGTTTGTTTCATTCCTGTCATCAGGAAGTGTTCGAAACAAAGACAAGAGGGGAAAAAAACCTCACTCAGATTACCTGCAGCAGGATGGGGGGGTGGTGGGGTATTTTTGAGATCTCGGCATGGCTCAGGCTCACATGATAAACACGGCAATTGATCAAATGCTACAGTGGCATAATCATGTTTGTTGTAGCACCGAATTCTTTAACCTTTGAATGACCCGGCAGAATGCCAGCGCCCCAATCAGAAAACCTAATTGAATCTCCTCCGTGGGCTTCCAGAGTTATGAAAAAAAAAAATTAAATTGAAGGTGAAATATGTTTGCATTTCCGAAGCTTTGAGTCGTCCTTCTTTTGTGTCTAAAGACGCGGAGCGGGACAAATAAAAATACACCCGTGTTTCTTATTAACCCTCGAGTCAGTGGTTAGGATTTTTTTTTTTTTCAGCAGAAAAATCTGATTTGATTTAATGTTGACTCCTTAAAAAGCACTGTGTGACAAACAATCTGGTTCTTGGATAGCATGGAACGAGCAGGGTTCACCCGATACAATATCATCACCATACCCCGGTGCCTATTACATTTGTATTGTGATTTTGTCAGCATCATGATTTTGTGAATACAGTCGACCCCAGAAATTCATGGGGGTTAAGTTCCTAGAGCACCCGCAAATTGTGGTCAAAAACAAATAAATGCCTGTTTTTATAGTTTAACCCCTAAATATGTCCCTAAAACACTTGAATTTTATTACAAATTCATCTTAATACATTACCCTAAAAAAAAAAAAAACAACAGGATGTAAAGGTAAACCTGTACACTGTACAGTACTGTACTGCTGTTTCTTCCGCAGTGTTAGAATGTAAAATTTAGATGTAACCCCTCTATATTCGCACTCATCCTGGACATTCATGGACACTTATGGACACATTCATGCACACTTACACTTACATATTTATATATTTTTTTTCTGGATCATTGCACAAGTCACTTTAATAGGACAGTTTAATAAGACACTTTAATAAGACACTTTTCATGCATATTTGCACACCCCGCAGTCATTTTTCTTCATTTTTCTCTTTATTTACACTAAATGTCTATATTTTTACACAAAATTTCTATATTTTCTATAGTTTGCTATATTGTACAGAATGTTCTTATTTGTACAGATTTTTTTTTTTATCCTAGTTGAATCTATTTTCTATTGTATTTCTTTTCATTCGTATTTATTTCTTATCTATAAGCTTTTATTTTTTAAGGTCACGGGCGGTCGTATAAGCATTTCACTGCATATCGTACTGTGTATGTGACAAATAAAATTTGAATTTGAATTTATGTACTGTAATTCATGCAAGCATGTTTTCTTTGGTTCACGCTGTTGTTTTCTTTGGTATCAGTTCTGTAGGGTAAATACGGTAATAATTCACCATCACAAGTCGTGTTTTTTTCCTCTGCGGTCACTTATAGTGTGTCATACAGTATTATATTTTATATGGAAATGTAGCAAAATTTACATTAATATTTAATTTACGTTAATATTTATGTAGTTATGTATAAAAATTTGTCAATTATATTGACCTTATATTGATAGTTTAGCGTTAAAACATGTCAAAAATGATAAAATGGCATGAAAAATTGTGGAGGATATTTGAGGTTCCTGTGAAATTACGGGGGTTTTCGTGACCAACTATCAGTTGGGTTGTAAGAAAACATCTGCGAACGACTGAGGCCACAAACTCTGTCCTGCGACTTCGTGGGGGTAGACTGTCCCTCAGCATATGCATTGGTTCAGGAACTAGAAAAAAAGTGAAAATTGACATAAAGTTTAATATTTACGGAACTATTAATATCCACCAGTAATTAGGATGGTGGTGATTTAGTTTTTTTTTTTTTGATATTGCGTGCTTTAACAGGTAAAGTTCGTCTCCAAGGTGGAAGGAAAGCCGACGATTAAGACAGGCGCCCGTGCTCGTCTCATCGGAGCACGAGTCTGAAATATGTGTTCAGCGTCGTGTCTGGACTGGATTTCTTAATGAAGGGCCAAGAAACAGATTCTTCTTATTTAACCGCTAGCTGGC
>JAOVVA010000027.1:1613952-1649408 GCA_028565275.1 Leiocassis micropogon | reverse complement strand
TACATGTAAACCTGTTTTAAGAGACTCATTAAGCAATATTAGCAACCTTTAAAATGGCATAATAGGGGCACTTTAACTTAATTCTCTTAGATTCAACAAGGTGCCTCCTCCTGTCTTCCTTAGAGATTTTGCTCCGTATTAACATAAAAGCATCAAACAGTCACTGCAAATTTCTCAGCTGCACATCCATGATGCAAATCTCCCGAATAGAGGTGCTCTATTGGGCTGAGATCTGGTGGCTGTGTGAGTACAGTGACCTCACTGTCATGTTCAAGACATCAGTCTGAGATGATTTTACTGTAGCTTCATGACATGACATGGTTGTAAAGGGATATACATGATCTGGAACACTACTCAGGTAGGCTGTGGCATTTACCCCTGTGGGTCAGGAGTAGCTCAGTGGTTAAGGCATTGGACTACATTTCGGAAGGTCCCGGGTTCAAATCCCATATCATGTTGCCCCTGTTGGGCCCTTTACCCTTAACTGCTCAGATGTAGGATGAGACAAAAATGTCAGTCCCTCTGGATAAGGGCATCTGCCAAATGCCTAAATGTAAATGTAAACCATGCTCGATTGGTACTAAGGGGACCAAAGTGTGTGAAGAAAATCTCGCCCCCACAATATTACAACACCACCAGCAGCCTAAACCGTTGATACAAGGCAAGCTGGATCCATGCTTTTATGTTGTTTAATACCAAATTCTGACCCGATCATCAGAATGTGGCAGCAGAAATCGAGACTCGTTAACGTTTTTTCAGTCTACTGTTGTCCGATTTTGGTGAGTCCATGTGACCCATAGCCTCAGTTTTCTCTTTCTAGTTGAGAGGAGCAGAACCCAGTGTGGTCTTCTGCTGCTGTAGCACATCTGCTTTAAGGTTCGACGTCGAGAGACGCTCTTCAACATACCTCAAGTTAATGATGCCTTTCTATCAGTCTTTCTATAAATTTACAAAAAATAAACTAGACAAAAGTAAATCACAAATCTAGAATATTGACTGTAAACAGAAACTAAATAAATAAAACTATTCAAAAAGACTTGATTTTGCGTGACCTTCAGGTCACAGAGTGCGAGGAGTTCCTGAAGAAGCGGGACGCTGAGATCAGAGTTCTGAATCAGCAGCTGGAGGAGATCCAGGACGAAGTGCAGAAGAGCAGGAACTTGTCTCAGAGCCTCCGTTCCGCACTTGAGATTTTCAAACAGAAATACACGACGGCCATGGAGAAGGTCCATCAGCTGCAGGTCCGAGTCCAGAGAGCGGAGGAAGAGATGGCGCTTTCTCAAAAACAGGTACGGTGTTTATAATGCCAAACGATAGAAAAGGAAAACACAACTAACCTGGTGTTTGTGCTGCAGCGACATAACATGAAATAAAAATCAAAAGAAAGCATCCACACACAAAAAAAAAATCCTTTTTAATGTATTTGAGTTTCTGACTAGAGACCTACTTCAAGGCATAAACAGAGACAAGAAGAAGGTAGGATTAGTACAGAGGTTATAAGCACCTCACATGATTATCCCGTGTCAATCAGTTGAGCCTGTGACTGGACATCTAAAAGGAAACGTACTGTAGTTGGACTACAGATTAAAGATTAAAGCACCTGTAGAGAAAATGAAGAAACAGTGTTTAACAAGGATAATATGCAACAATAGAGATGAATGCAATATAAAAAAATCAGACATCATACAAAATAGGACTTAAAATACATGTGGTTTATTTATAACAAAGCGCTCGAGTCCGAATCCTTGTTAAGATCCAGTGGGTGCAGTGATCCTAAAGTGTGGATCCAAAAAAAAGTTCTGGTATAACTTCCTGTCCACATCACCTCCTTTGTGGAGCGTAATCCGCTGTATACCCTGAACTCTAAAGGAGGAGACGGGGTGGACGTGATCTTTAAAGTGACAGGACACAGGGTTCATGTCTTTTATACAGCCTTATGGAACTCTTATGGTCACTGATTCTCAGGTTAAAGGGAGGGGTAGTTTCACCAACTGAGATTTTTTTCTCTAGTGTGGACAGTGCTGGCTAAAAAAAACTGTTCCTATCGGTTTCCTTTCTGTACAGCATGGTAAAGAATTTTCCATCGTTTAAGTAAATCCACATTTCAAGAAGGGATACTCGTTTGAGTCATAATGAACCGAGAATTTTAGATAAAACAATTTAAACAAATTTCAGCAGTTCATCAGAATTGGTGATTATGATAACTGAGTAAATCCGTTATATTAGCGGTTGTAATTGAGGCTCATGCATTGCATCAAGTGCGTACGCTGTATAATCTACATCACACCTGGTATATTGGTTCTGGTATATTCCTGACTTTCCTGTGTGTACAGAACCAGTCAAAAGTCTGGACACACCTTCTAATTCAATGTTGTTGTTTCTTTGTTTAGTGATTTATTTTCTACATTCTAGAACAATACTGTTTTTTTTTTCAAAACTGTGAAATATCACATATGGAATTATTTAATTAATGAACAACAACAACAACTCTGGAGGAACAGTATTGTGTCGAGTGCGTTTGCAAAACCCATCGATGATGAAACTGTCTCTCATGAAGACCTTCCCAGGAAAGCGAGACCCAAACTGAGCTCTGCTGCAGAGGAGACGTTCATTTACAGTCACCAGCCTCAGAAATCACCAATTAACAACCAGCACCTCAGATTAGAGCCGTTATGAAGCTTTACGGAGCAGAAGGAGCAGATATACATCTCAATATCAACTGTTCAAAGGAGATTATTGTGTGTTTTGGATAAACGCCTTCAGTGTTGTTTTATAGAGTGGAGAAGGAAATAAAAACCTGGAAGGATCATGGAGTTCATGGAGAATGGGCGTGCAGAGGTTTCCATGTTGCAGGATTGAATTTTTAAATTGCATCATGATCCCACTTTTTCTCATTTGATGACATCACAGTTTCTCCCAACCACACTGTGTCTGCATGGTTCTAAGATCCTCATATAAAGATTACTCTGAGTTACTGGAAACTTCTTCCCAGAAGTTCAGTAGGTATCAGAGGCTAATAAATGAACGGTGAAGAGAAATTACAGCACACACACACGTTAGAGTTTGATTGAGATTGAGATCTTATAATTCAAACACTGATGACTTGGCATCAGGTTGCAATTTAAATATAAAATAAAAATGAATAATCATTAAGATCGTGTAGTTTTTCTACTGGAAGATACAGTCTCATTCTGCTGATATGTGTTTTATGAGGTGTGCATGTGTGTGTTTGTGTGTGTGTGTGTGTGTGTGTGTGTGTGTGTGTGTGCGTGTTTCAGGTTATAGAGGCCCGAGCAGAAGTTTGCACTTTACGAGCTGAAATGTCGAATCTCGAGTCTCGCTACGAGCACAAAGCGAAGCAAGCGGAGCTCTCGGAGGAGGCGATGGAGCTGCTCACAGACGAGCTTCAGGCAGCGCTGGACAGCCTGAGGAGCAGAGAGGAGAGAAACCTGCACCGCGAGCAGGAGACTGAGAAACTACGAGTCACAATGGAGCGTCAGCAAAAACAGGTGTGGACTTTTTCCTCTGTCTCTATTATTCTCCCTCCTGGTTACTCAGATCATCCTCACGTCGAGTTTAGCGTCTATATCAGGCTTCATTAAGAGCCGTTAGCGAGCGTAATCAAATACGTATTGTTTGAAGGGAAGCATAAGAAAAAAGAAATAAACCCACATTCATTTTTTTTTTAAAACATCTTTTTAATCATTCTCATGTCTGGAAATGAACCTTTTTTTTTTTCTCCAAGTGCACAAATTTAATTTGTACAAACGTAACTGCAACGTACAAGGTCAAGGCAGTGGAATTAAATTTTTAATCAAATAACACAATATGTGTGTGTGTGTGAGCTGGTGTGTTTTCTGAAAGCAGTTTGAAGGATGACTGTTTTTTTATTCATTATTACGTTCAGTAATGAGTTTGAGTCTCGAGCTGCGGCAGAGAGACGTGAACACGAGTCGCTCGGTACTCGAGTGCCTCTCAGCTCTGCGTCTCCTTTCACTCGAGGGCCTTGTGTGTGTGTGTGTGTGTGTGTGTGTGTGTGTGTGTTTTTAATCCTCAAACCTATACACTTTAAGAGTGAGTTTATATACCAGTGTTAATATTGATATAAAAAAAAAAAACCTTTGTGTTGTTTCAGATTCCTGACTTTTTTATTAAAGTCGCTTATTATTCGGAAGTGTTTTAAATGACTTGTGAACCTCGCTGTTAATTTACTCACTTGCGTACAGTATTTGGGTCGATTATACTCCTGAAAATTAATAATAGCGGTGCTGATAGACTTTATAAGACATGCACTTATTAATACTACCTTTATCTCTGACTGTAACTGACTACGAAATACATTATGGTAGCAAAGTTGTCACAGGAAACGGGATCCCGCTGGAACACCTTTATAAAAAAAAGTTTATTCACTCATTTAGTTTAGAAGTTAGGTTCTGGTCTGAGTGATTTATTTGGGGTTACTAGTTTGTATTGATTTCAGAATAACCTAAATACAGTATTATGGGGAGGTACTAACATAAGTGTATTATTTAGAAGATAAAAAATAGTTTCAGTTTCAGAGCAATTATGGACGGGTGTGATGGAGCTGAGGATGAAAACTATCTGAGCCTTGTGGGTTAGGCCACGCCCACTTCAGGTTTAAATCTGAATTATATATCATATTAGTCATATTAAATCATATTATAAAGTCTCCTGGACTTAATCAGCTTTATCTCATAACCTTTGAACTTCTTGACTTTTTCAACTCAGAATATAGCTCAGCTATTTATTTATATTGTTTGTTTGTTTATTTATATACTTTCACCACATATTGTTTTTCAAATTTTTTTTTTCTGATGAGTCTCACTAACGAGTGGTTTTCTTGTGGACACACAGCAGTTTAGTCCCATTCCTGTGAGTTCTCATCACATTTTGTTCCATGCAACTTCACCAGCGGTTATGTGATCTCTATTTATGGTTCACTCATTTCGGATCATGTTTCTTCTGTGAAGTCGCTTCAGCACTAAACTTTCATGGTTTAATAATGTGTTAAAAACCCAATTCCAGTCATTTTACAGTAAATCTTTGCTTGATCCAGGCCCTTTTGAAACAATGCCTATTTTCCACTTTTGTTTTTCAGCCTTTACACCAGTTGTTTGTTTTGTGTCCCCTGCTGTCTGTGGTCTTGACCTTTTATTGTGTTTTCATGTATGTTGAATAAAAAAAAATGTAAAAAACGCAAATAAACTACCGTATAATGTCAGAAACACGCTTTCCATGTTTTGATGGTTCAACATACACACCAAGTATGAAAAAAAATGATTGTTTACGACAATTTTTGTAAATCCGACTTACGGTAACATCTCAAACTATTGCGATATGAATAAAAAGAAAAAATGAGATGCATTCCCTCTAATGGCTCAGCTTTACAGGAACACCTGGACACTGAACTTGGGTTAACAATATAACCTGCTCATTCCATGGACACGCCCTCACGAGCTGTTCTAATAATTAAAAGTTTTCGTATCCGATATCTCGACGTGCTTTTGTAACATTTCCCGCTGTTCGCTCAGGCCGTAGAGCCGGGATTAAATTTGACAAAAACGTACCGAGTCAACGCGATTGACTCCAATTACGGTATGAAAGGACGCTGAATATTCAAATGAGAGGAGCGAGTGATCGGCAGCCCGACGGAGAATGGAGGTGTGGAGCGATGCCAGAGGAAAGAACCACCCCTTCATTAGCACCTGAGGTGAAATAATAGGCTCTCATTCACCCAGCAGTAGACATGTGTTCTGGTGTGAGAACAAACCCCCCGGTGGGCCATTTTCCTTTTTTTTCTTTCTTTTTTCCCTTTTTTTTTCTCTTGTTGTCAGGTCTCATCAGTAGCCATTGGCACACAGTCAAGGCTTTGAATAACAGGGCCACATTAAGAGGCTTGAATTAACATGATCACGCATAGACCAGCTCAATAACGAGCCACATGGTTTCACACATCAGCGTAATTAAGCTAATTAAATAATAATGGACACAGATGCAAATTCCAGATTGATAGAAGTGGACCCAGAGTGTAATTCCTATTTAGTACGTGTTTGCTAAACGCTTAAGGTTTTAAGAGGCAGCCACGGGCTTGTACAAACACCTGCAGATAAGATATCAGAATCTTCACATCGTAGCCACGTACCGTAGGCATACAGTAGCACACTTCTGGAGACGAAATCTCGTACTCTAAGGCATTCTTTGTTCTGTCTTGGGAAAACAAAACAGAGTTTCTTTTTAACAGAACCTAAGCTGAAATCCTGTTACCCATCATCCTCCTGTTAGCACCCTAAACCCAGGGGTCGTCACCCATCTTGGCCATCATGGAGCTTGGTCTAGGACATCTTTCTCTAAATGTGAAATAAATGTCCACAAAGCTTCCTACAACTGTCCTGGATAAACCCTTACCGTTGATCTTGCGATACCCCTCAGGTCGAGAACAAGGTGGCTCTGGTGGAATCTGAACTGCAGAACACACTCCTGACTCTCCAGACCAGAGCGCAAGAACTCCAAAAGCTTCATGAGGAGATCCGGAAAGTGACTGAGGAGAAGAACCTGAAGGAAAATGAGAACCAGGTGATGAGGAATGAGCTCAAGGAGCTGGGGCATCAACTTCAGCAGATCCTCTCTTTCTTCACAGATGCAGGTACGTTCTGATCAATCAGAATCAACTAGTTACCATTGCAAACCCCGTGATTGGCATGTCTCATTAGCAGCTTGCTAATAAAGTCACTCTGGTGCCATATCCTGACACAACTCTGCATACAAAACACACACACACACACACACACCCACTTCTAAAAACTAACACACGCTGTCTGACACACTGACTGCTACCCTGTCCACCCTTGCGCCGCTGTCGGATCATCAGCGTTGTACCGAGATACTGTTGCAGTCTGCATAATAGATCAGCCACACAAGTGACCTGGATGAAGAACAGATCTGACTTTATAGCGCTAAAAAGATGAGACAGACTTTAAAGACGCACTTCGCTAGCACGGTTATATCTTTCCAGTTAACGCCCTCTGGAGAAAAACTAAATCCAAATTGGCCGCCGCCGTGGTCATGAGTTAGAGAGATAAGCAGCAAGGAAAAACTTTCCAGTTTAGCGCCACCTAGAGGAAATAAAATGTCATAGGTGTTTCAGAATGCCAGCCGATCCGTATGGAACGCTAGAGCTGCGAATCAGAGGCAGAATGTTTGAGTTTTTGGGCATTGTGATTTTATTAATTCTTAATAAAGCTTCTATATTTCTTACAGATTTTGATAAATTATAAAAACTAAAAGCGGCCAATTTAATAAAAAACAACAACGACTGCTTATACAGAAGTCCTGCTGGTGTGTGTCGACAGCGAAGGCTTCAGATATCAATCTGTGCATTTGCGTTTTTAGATATGTCAAGTAGAACCAAAGTTGTCATTACTTTTGAAACACGTGAATTTTACCGGAATATGGGACTGGCGCAAAAATGTCGAACACACCAAATGCCCGTGTTAATTATTAATTATACTTTTGTTCATAGAAACAAGTGAAAACTAGCGAAAACAATCATTAAAAACAGGATCATATGCATCTGTTTTATTTCCTTGTCTATACGACCCAGCCATATTTTTTGGCCAGCCATATTTGTATAGTTATTTGTATATTAAAAAGATATTTCGCTCTATTATGCACAATCCAGACCCTTACACATATACAGTATTTATTAAAACATAGTAATGCATAGGCTAAGAAAGCTCTAACTATTTGTGTAGTTAATTGTGTAAATATCACATCCTGTACTAAACGATAATCTGTTCATCCCGCCAATCTTCTGCTCCACACTCCAGTCCAGTAGGTGGCGATATCGCACCAACTGTGCATAAACTCCGAAGAAGAAGCAGCTATCCTCTCGCAAAACTCTCTTCTCAAAGTTCCAAAGTTTTTCACACAGATTTGACTATAAAAGTGACGCACTTTTATGGCCAAAAACAAATGATGCATACTGTAGGTTTATATTTATAAATAAGTCTAACGTCCACTAGGGGTGCTAAACTGGACTGTAGACCATTATCACTTAACACTTGACACAGCAGGCGACGCCCCAGGCTGAATCAGACGGAATATTAAATAGCTAGCTAGCAATTTTTCCAATCAAATCTGTCTATTTAAGATGACTTTTTTTTTTGCATATTTGTTACACTTAAATACTTAATATTTTACTAAAAGTATTTAAATATTATATTATTATATTTATTATATTATATAGAAATCATGGTTCCATCAATTATGGCGGAGGTGAGATTTAAACCCTGAACACTGTAGGTGTGAGGCGACACTGTGAGACAACAGCGCTAATCAATAAGCCACAGTGTCGCCACCTATCATAATTAACGATAATGGCAAAATTAAATATTAAAAGTGTTACCAAGTCACGTTGATGTGAATGATCAAACACGCCTGTCTGATTAATTCAATTAATCACTAATTGACCTTTTGACTGATCACCGTTCTGCTTCTTCTCTTCACCCAAACCCGTATCCCTGATCCCAGTCCCTGCACAGACTCACCTGAACGGAAATGCGGGCAAAATAACAGGATTTGTACCGGCAGACGTAATGCCAAAATTGTGAGACTCCACTAACGGAAGCCTATAAATATTTTGCATGTGTTGATTGCACCAGCGCTCGCAGGATTGCAGTCGCTCGCGGTCGACGTGTCAGTTCGGAAAGTACCGCGTGAGTAAGTAAGATAAGATTGGGATATATTTACTCTCATCCTGGTTGTACTGAGAGCAGAGGTTACTTAAGGGCATGTCAGGTTTGGGATGCGCACGTTTCACCTGGCTATGTGTGTATGTGTGTGTGTCTGTGTGTGTGTGTTTGGTTTAGCTGAAGCTGACATGCCCCCACTTGGCTGTACATGTTCAATACACACGCACAGGAACTGTGCAGCTCACCTTAATGATGCTTGTGTGAGTGAGTGTGTGTGTGTGTGTGTGTGTGTGTGTGTGTGTGTGTGAGGGGTAATGATGCGGTGCCGTGCTGCCTGGCTTGGCTGTCTGTAGAGAACTCCTCATTTGCAGTCTGGGAGGCCTTTGTTGTTGATGCGCACAGTGTTGTTACGCAGCCTGGAATGTCTCATTAAGAATTAACGTGGGCATCCTTAGCAGGCGACAGACAGAGATCACCCTGCGACATACACACACACACACACACACACACACATACGTACACACAGCCCTCCAGCCTGAGCGCTTTAATTATCAGGAGTTATCTGTCCCCCTCCCCTGCCTTTGTCCTCGCAGTGCCGGTTATGATCTGATTCTGAAGCATGCCGAGCTGCCGCGGCCTCACCTGGCACCCTCGCCTCCTCATTACCTTGCAGCTCCCACGCTCGGCTAAACACGCCAGCTGCTTGGGTGCTAGCTTTGGGAGTTTTTTTTTTCTTTTTTTTTTTTTAATGGTTCGATTTTTAAAAGCTGCGCAAGGATGAAATCTTTTTTCTTGAAAAATTTTTTTTCTCCCCCCAAAAAAGTCTTTCCTGGGACGAGACCCTGAGGTTGCCAAAGCAAGGTATCATATCCCAGCTTTTCCAGAGAACAGCTCAGCGTCTTCATTCCTGGGCGTCAAGGCAACAGTTTCACTCATGCACGATCTCTCCATGCTTTCCTTCTCTAACATTAAGGTCTACTCCTTCATACCACATATTGATCTCCGAGGGTACTTAAAATGTAAAAAGGTATCGGTGCGGTTCAGGGTTTGATTGGAATCAGTGTTGACCATGCATAAGTGATGGATTTCATTTTGAACCCTTTTTAAAAAAAAAAAAGAAAGAAAGATGTTCCGCGAGAGTTCAAGTGGCTGATTGAACCATACGAAGACAGAAGGACTTAAAAAACGAGGGCGACCTGTCGAGGAACCATGGCAGACTTCAACAACGGGGGGTTAAGAGACCGTCTCGCGCTTCAGCCACTCAGCCGAGCCCTTGGCATGGATGAATGGAGTGCTTAAGAGAACAGAGGTCCTCACCACGCTTTGTGTCTCCCCCTCATACACATCCTCTCTCCGACGTCACCGCTGGCCGTCCTACGGCTAATCGATGAAGGACGGAGCTTTTCTCATTGCTTAGTTTTTTTGAGCCGTCGTTATTTATCTTCATTCTATATCTTGATTTTTTTTTTTTTAGCAAATTCCCGACCTTTGTATCGTGATATACACCACTCCATCGTTTTTATCATTTCTCTCCTGCATCCGATTCGGCCTCAGTGACCTGCGCCGTGGCTGCTCGAGGTGTTTGTTTTGTGCCATTACACACAGCTCTGTGATTTAAAAAAAAAAAACAAAAGAAGACGAGGAGGAATAATGCATTATGCACCAGAATATAACTTAATGCAGCAGAGCTCGGCGTCCGTCCCTGCAGAAGAGAGCCGAGCACCGATTGGCCGGCGGTGACATGATTTACGAGGCCAGGGTTGTAGAGGTTGCTATGGATAGAACCTTCAGGAAAATGATACATCGCAAAATAATTACAGAATGCTTAGCGCGCTAGTGTAGAATATTATTATTTTTTTTACATGCAAATGGCGCTAATGCAGAGAAAAGTGAAAAATGGCAGACGGATGGCGAGAGAGGTGTGCTGAATGCTCAAAATACAGGACAGGCCTCACACACACACACACACACACACACACACACACACACACACACTGCTGTCATACTGTATACTGTATGTGCAGTTTTTTTCTTTTTTAGATTAGATTTGTATGATCATACAATTCTTTATTTTTTAAAAAAACATCATTTTCCTGATTAGCAAACCTCTCCTCGTGCTCATACGGAGCGATACAGCAAGGCCATAAATTTTCATTCCTGTTTTTGCCCCGAAATGCCGCCCCCTCCTTCAAGCGAGCAGCGACATCCTATCCCTTTCACTGAGAGGTATACATTTTAAAGATGATGGAATTATCAGTGAGATCTCTCTCTCTCTCTCTCTCTCTCTCTCTCTCTCTCTTTCTTTCTCTCCGCCTGAAAACCCGGGAGTGGACCCGAGGAAACTCTTTTCCAATACAACTAGATTACTGCGGATAATTGTGTTACACGGAGTATCGATCGAAAAATTGTTGTACTCAGGAAACATCTAAACACACAATTTCTGGGCTCGTTTTATTGCTATCTATCCTACAACGCACCTCCTGTATTTTTTTTTTTTGGTATTTTATTTTTACTTCTTTTTTTTTTTTTTCTTTTTTTTTGGGAGATGCCGAATGAAAAAGATATGAATCCTATTATTATGAAGAAGTATCGTAATGAAAGAAAATCTCAGGTTGGAACATCAGAGAAATTACTTCTTTACAAGAATCTATTGATCACTTTATATCAAAGGAGTATGTTTGACATAAGATTACCTGCCAGTTTGAACATTAGGTACACTGTGTTATAGCCCGGGGCAGTTGTAAGTCTGCCAAAGGGATTGTAAATAAGGCAGCAGCTGTGTGCGAGCGCCTCTGGCTTCGAATCAAGTCGAGCTCAGAACCCAGGCGAAGGTACGGTACAGTAAACCCGAGCTGATGCGGATGATTTTTTATTTTTTTTGTTCTTATATAAATATATATATATATTTGTTTTTTTTTATTATTTAAAAAAAATATATATTTATTTATTTTTTGTTTTGTTTTGTTTTAAAATCCTGCTTTTCTCCACGATGACACCTACAGGACGTGACCACTATCCTGTACTCCAAACCTTCCACATGCTTTCCACTTTTCTCCTCTGTATGAAAAAAAAACATCCAGAATTAAACCTGTTTCTCTCATCCCTTCACGCCTCCTTTATCAGCTTTTAGATTCCAGCCATACATTATTCCATCACGCTAAGCTCTAAACTTTTACCTGCATAATGCAAAAAAGCAAATAATAAATAAATAAACAAGCCATATTTGTTGTCTTTACAACGATTAATTGCTCTTCAGCATCTCTCGGCTCGCTCCCAGGATGCCCCGGTGTTAACGGGGTTATATCGGATTCATACCTTGGATGTGATCTTTATTTTAATTTATTTATTTTCTTAACCGAAGCTGAATTTTAAGCACCTCTCTACTTCATGTTATTGATTTATTTAGATATACTGTATAACAACAATTTTTCTTTCTTTCTTTTTTTTTTTATTTTATTTTATTTTTTTTTACCTCGAGGTTCTGTAATCTAGCCGAGATGGGCTCGGCGTTCTCGGGCTTTGTATGTTGTACGTTGTTAAATATTTAGCGATTTCTGGTTGCCTCTTCAATTTCCTGCGGCTCCAATTTAAACAGTTTGGGCCCTGCAACGCCATAAATAAATCATGTTTGACCGTGGATTTTTTAGCATTCACTTTTAAGCAGCAGTTCTCCCTACCAGCCATATATAACACGCTATTTAGAAGAGACTGAAAGCCCTTAAAGCTGTGCTGCGTTGGATCCATTACACTCAGCAGCTCAAACTAAAGGGAGCTCTACTTACAAAAATAACACAATCATCTCTGCATTCAATAATCCCCAGTCTGAGACTCGGTTCTGACTGGAGTCTGTGTTTTATTAGATCTATTTCAAAAAATTATCCCTCACTTTATATCAAACGTAAAGGTACAACGCTGCTCCGGTTTGTTGGCTGAAAGTAGGTGTTTTAAACACACACTCAGTACATTCACTATAGGAAAGCCAGAACAGTGCTTTTTTTTCTCTTCCTCTTCTTCTTCTTCTTCTTCTTCTTCCATGATAGATGTACAAAAGAGAGACAGAGCGAGAGAGAGAGAGAGAGAGAGAGAGAGGCTCAGTTGTATTCTTCAGCGTTTGAGGTTTGAGTTTAGGTTCAAAGTAAAGACTGCCATCTGTTGTCCGAGACTGGAAGTTATTCCCACTTTGTGGCAAGGGCACAACAAAAGAACTGGGCTTTGAAAATGTATGAGCGTGGACAAATATAAATCTTAATAATATAGGATTTTTGCAAAACAGCATTCTGGTGAAGGAAAATGTTTTCATTGAGGTACAAGGATATCATTTCTAGTCTTTGTCCTGAAATATATATCGCTGCTGGCTCGCTGCTGGTTTCACAGCACGGCCACGAACACTGAAATAAAAGATTACTGTTTCTCCATGAATCTCAACTCGTGTGTTATATTTGTTATGGATACAGAACTGAATTCAAACACGGATCTAGATTCGTGACAATTTCCACTGTCTTATAACCTTAATATTTATTATTATTATTATTATCATTATGTGTATAGCGTATTTTTAATACTAATAAAGGACTGCACGTGGCTTCACGTTTCATCTCTCCCTTGCTGTTTTTCCTTCTCTCCAGCTGATACTGTACATGAGCAGGACGACAGCGCTGTGTTCTTACCATCATTCATTAAGAAGACAGAGACGCAGCTGAGCAACAGTCCTGAAGAGAAAGAGGACGACCTCCAGCTACAGTAAGACACAGAGACACCACAAAACCACCTGACTCGCCCAACCACAGTAAGATACAGTGACCCATAAAAACCTCCGACCCGCCCAGCTACAGTAAGATACAGTGACCCCATAAAACCGCCAACTTCCCCAGTCACAGTAACTCTCCAAGTCACAGTTACCTGCGAAACCATCGACTCGCCCGGCTACAGTAAGACACAGTGACCCACAAAACCTCCCACTCGCCCGGCCGCAGTAAAATACAGCGACACGCAAAACCTCCCACTCACCCGGTCACAGTAAGAGACAAAGCCACGAATTGAAAATGCCATTTTCCTGGCTACAGTAAGACCCCGCACTGCCTGATCGGCTACAGTAAGATACAACGATGCAATAAAATAATATATTATAATGATTGTGTAATAAGAAATAATACACAGTTTCGTTTTATGGATTTTTTCTTTCACCTTCCCTTCAGAGTGAATCCCATGACACCCGGACCGCCCTGTAACTGGTGGAAATCCGGTGCGGTCGCCGCCGATCTGTAGGTTGTTGGCCGGAAGAGCGTCAGGTCTCGCAGCGTGTTCCCTCATGTCTTTAAACAGCATCTGAGTGTAATCTGTGTACCGTGTGCGTCAGCTCCGAACCAGCATGCGCTCGTGTAACTAGCGCTTTGCCCTTTGGAGTATTTGGTTTGATCTTCGCTTTGCTGCCTGACTTCATCAGTTTTATTTGAAAATTCATTCATGTTCTTTCTGTTTTTTTGGAAGTTGTTAACATGGCGCACCCACAGGTGGCTCGACGGGGTTCCGGGTTCTCCCACCATGAAAAAAACACAGATTATTAGTCCAGATGACTTTCAGCTGTGTGTGTGTGTGTGTGTGTGTGTGTGTGGGAAACCCCTGTTATTTAACCCTCCTGTTCTACTTTGTGTCATCTGATAAACTGTAAACTGCCTTCCTTCAGTTACAGCGTTGTGTTTTTAGTCTGCTTGTCAAGCCGCGCACGTATCGCTCAGGCAGTTTGTAGTAACACAATTTATCTAAAATTTAAACCGGATTAAATTCCGCGCGGTCCTACACATCAACCCGGGAGCCACGTTTCTGCCCCAAAATGAATCAAACACATCTGTCACAGACAAATAATAAACTAATTTGCAAAAGTAAGCATACAAGTAACAAGATGTCTGTGTGCTGTGTTAGCTTGTTCTTTTTTAAGGAACAGAATATAACTTAAAGCTTGCTAGTTAGCTCGTTAGTAATAGTTCGTTAGCTCGTTAATAAGGTTTCGGTCATTCTTTGGTCATCTTCTAACAAAAGCTTCTAATGTTGCACATCATGTTTGTGTAAGGTGTCACTATGAGACATCACGTTCCCTTCAGACATCGCATGAAAGAGATATTTTTTATAGTTTGTTTAGCGCCTGTATTTGTCCTCTTGTCCTCTGTGTATAATATTTACACATCTGTGTTGTATTTTTGGGACAAACTGTCAACCATTTCTGCTACCAGAGCACTGATGAATTCTCAAATCTTCTGATTGGTCAGAAGGCTGTAGCATGAATGACAGATTTAGACACGTAATCAAAGAAAAGTGTCATTTTTAGTTTTGTTAGAAGGCGTTAATTATGGAAGGAGTCTCCAGTGTCAGCGCCGGTGAACCTGTTGAGGGAACGAGCGCTTATAGCTGCAATAATTTAACGTTAGAGCATCATGGTGCGACCCATCACTATGAAAAAGTAAGCGTGAAAAAGTAAGTAAGTAAAACATTAAGCGTCCTAGTCTACTATGAATAAACAGGTGGAGATGAAACCTGCCTCTGATTGGTCCACCCAGATCCTGAAATATCGTTTAATATTCCTAACCCTCCTCTCCATGCCTTTGACAAAAGCCGACCAAAGTTAGCTCTGAAACCCAAAATTAGCTCCATTTCTGCTCCTGTAATTATTCATACTCTATGATTTAACCTTTCCCCCGTGGCCTTGATTGTGGTTGAATAGGCATTTGCACCCTGTGTATTTAACTCCTTCCCCCCCCCCCCCTTCGCTCAGGCACGTGGTATTTGACTGCAATAATGCAGGCGAGAGGCAGAGGAGCGCGTGTTCGCACCCCACGGAACGTCCAGTGGAGGTTGTGGAAATTGTAATAATTTGTTGTATTGATCCTTTCGCCACGGCAGTCGGTTCCCATTGTGGCGGAGCAGAAATAGACACTTCATCGATTGCCTCTTTACTGCCGCACTTCCCGGCTTGGGAACGAGGCTTCCTGCCACCGCAGGGCCCATTGTCCCTCGCACCTGGAGATTTAAATGACCTCTGATTTAAAAGGGGAAAAAAAAGGACGGGGGTGAACAGGTTTTAATTCTGCTCTTATGTGCTTATTTATATTCATTTCCTGTACTTGAATTAGTCAGCCAGGTATGAATAGTGATTTTACTACATTACCATAAAGCAAATTATATATAATATGGAATATTGTAAACGGGAAAAGTTTTTTTTAAATATATTTTTTTATTTAATCAAAAAGTGAAACTCATGTATAGTCTACTATATACTCATTACACGTCAAGTGAAATATTTCAAAGCTTGTTTATTTTAATTTTAATGATTGCATCTTACAGCTCATAAAAATAAAAAATCCACTATCTCTAAAGATTTCCTAAGATCGTTTTAAAACCAAAATAATAATAACAGATTTGCAGTACTTGGTCAGGGCTCCTTTAGCATGAATTACTGCATCAATGTGGCGATCAGCCTGTGACACCTCTGAGGCGTTACTGAAGACCAGGTTGCTTTGATAGCAGCATTCAGTTCGCGATCAACAAATCGGTCAGTAAATATTTTATTTGACATAAAATGAATCTAAAATATATGAAAGATTCACTTTTTAAACTGAATTAAATTAGGATTTTAAAATATATATATATCATGATATTCTTATTGTTTAAGATTCACTGTATATCCAGTATATATTCATAATAATTGTGATGTTTGACTACAGCTGAACATCAAGGATTTGCTCAGTATCATTATTTTCTTATATAATTCTTAAATAATCAAATAATAAATAATTTAATTAAAAAAAAATTTATATTCTGTATTTTGAGCTTATTATAGTTAATTGTGTTTAAAAAGTAAATTTTATTCAGCTTTCCTTTTTTATGAATCAGTTTTATGAAAAAGTTCATATTTGGTAATAACTTGGTAATAATATTTGGTAATAGCCTTCAGCAAAACTGAGAAACTTGTAGCCTATTAATTAAATTAAAATATTAAAATGGGCAAATTTCATTATTTTTATTGCATGTAGGCCCTCTTTTAACTTTTTTTTTCTTTCCTACATTGCAAAAGTTTGCATCCCATTTTGATGCTTTAAATTTAAAAGATTTATTATTATTATTATTTTTTATCAATACACCATTTAGTGTGTTCTGTTTTAGAAAACTGAATAAAATAAGCAGTATACAGTCAAACAGTGTGTCTTACTAAAGTAAAAAAAAACAGTTTATATCTCCCTTTCTAATTAAAAAAAAAATATTATTTATGATTATTTTATAATATTCAGTAGTAAATGGTGGGACGAATTTGATCCTTAAAACTACATCAGATTGTCAGTAACACTTTTAAAACAAACTGTTATTTATAGAAGTTTAAGTCTGATTTCCACTTAAAAACCATTGGAGTGCGCAAACTTTTGCACTTAACAGCACATCAGTGTTCATAGTAAACCAGACAGAGTCCAGATTTCCTTTTCAGCAGGATGCGGATGTTTAGAAGTCTTTAAAAGTGCGCACTTTGTAAGGATCCCTTCGTGTCGCAGGTCGACTGTAGAGAAGCTCAGAGCCGAGGCCGGCGCCTTCCTGAGATCTCTGAGGAGCGCTGAAGAAGAAGCAGCACTGCAGCGGAGACTCGCCTGGGAGGCGGCGGGAGAAAGAGACGAGGCCAGAGAGCAGGTGAGCATCTCCCTCTCGCTCTCTCTCTCACACACACACACACACACACTTGCTTCCGTATAGCCTCTGGCCTCTCACAACACGTGTCACACTATGAACGGGCATAAAGGCCAGAAAAATCATCTCTCACACTTTTCACAAAGGTCAGGCGTGTCTGAAGCCCAGTATTCTCAGAACACACACACACACACACACACTCGTTTATTTATATATTTATTTATTTATTCATGTACTCCACGCTGCCCTCTTCTAGCATGAATCACAGAGAGACTTGAGGAAAGACAGAACACCTAATGAATGTTGCGCAGGTGCCAATATTTCTGGTTTAGAAACACATTTTCAGTTACTCGCACGAAGGGGATAAGGACACTGGACAATGCGTGAAGTACACGTTTAGGTTTATTCTTGCTTTTTTTCCCCTCCCCACTTTAACTAGCCTGACCTTTGACCTGTGAATTCACAAACGTCGATCCTCTATAGCTTTAAAGCCGATAAAAAACAGACAGGCGAGGATTTTGCTCGAGCGTCGATAAGGAGGTTCAGTGCTCAGAGTGCAGGTTAAAATTAAAACAGACGGTTAATATTTTCATACTGTATATTATATAATACTGTCTCAATCCAGACTTATACACCTCAGACATTCAAGCATCTGCACCTTATTAAATAAAATGTGCTAAAATCTGTAGATATTATTAACATACTTTAACATTAACATTAAAAATGATCACATGGAGCATATTAACCCAGTCAAGATTTCTATTAAGTTCTATTGAAGATTTGATTAATTACAAATTAATATGAAGCATCGGTGCTGCAGATTAGATCATTGTTAATGTGCATAGAAATAGAAATATACATATTGCAATGGTCATTCAAGTCAAACCGGAACTAACTTGGGATGAAATTTCTGGTGAATGAAGGCGTAAAACTGGCGATCGGCATTTACAGAAGACATCAAGCGCAGTACGGTGATGAGACTCTTAGCGATTGAACGGTGCAAGCGTGTTAAAGAAGGCCGCACGTCTGTGAACCTCCACATCTCCGGTTCATGACCTCGCTCCACCTGTACCTTAACGGTATCCAAGCACTCGTAAAACGCTGGGATCAGTGCATCAGTGTAGCAGGAGATTATACGGTGTTCTGTTTTACTGCATCAAAAGTCCTGGTTTGATTTGAACGCCCCTCGTAAACATCTCTTTTAAACCCAAAGTTGAGAAGCTCTGGCTCATACGCTCAGTCCAAACTTGTACACACTGAACCATACATCATACATCTCGTGTGCGTGACTCACTCTGGGTTTCTGTTATAAAGTTCAGGTTCTCTCTCTCTCCGCAAGGTTTTTTTTTTTTTTCTCGTTATCAATGTCGGCACGTCCGTTAGCGCGGCGCGTCGTGTGGCGGCACATCGTTCTAACACACCAGGATTTCGACTTGTAATATTTCAGAACGTCTCGCACGTGGGAATCAGATTGGATAACACGTCGTCAGGTAGGAACTTCACAAAAGCCTGGAGACTTAATTAATCCAGGTCTGAGCGAAGTTCTTTGAAATCATTTAAATTCCTCTCAACTTCCTCTTCATCTTCTTCTCGGCACGGCGGCGTGGTGAATAATTCAGGCCCGTCTTGGGTCTGTAAGGTGGGTTAAATACGGCGTACGCTTCACAGAGGTAAAGCCCGAGGAGCAGGAGGGAGCTTAAGCACGACTGATGCCCGACATCAGGATCATTTTCATGTGTCGTTTGCTCCCTGACGAGCTCGGGCTAATTACGACAGGTGTCATATCGACCACCCGGCGCTCTGATCAACCCCGTGCTCCGTCACCTCAGAAATAAAGAGCGAGACGGAAGGCTAATCAACTCCCTCACACCTTCACCTCACACCGACACTTACTCCAGTTTGCAGAAGCCCATAGCCTTTCATTTGTGGGTTAAAAGAAGACAAAAATAAAGAAAATTCTCTCTCTTTAGCCAAGACTTTGAGTTTAACTTCACGGGGCAGTCGTCAGATCGAGGCCAGATGAAGCACTTTAATACTCCAGCGCAGGTCAGAGCAGCTCAGGAATCTCTCGTAGACGGCTCAATCGAATGCACGCCGTCCATTTAGTCCTCGTTTATTCCCGAACATGGTCCATAACCGCGCTTACTGTATTTTAGGCAAAATTGCCGTCTGTGTCGCGAGCGAATCGCGCTAGGGAAGCCTTAAAAAAAAAAAAAAGATAAAGCACCTCCGTGTGGCCAATCAAAGGTTTTAAATACTAAAAACAGCAGCAGGCGTTGTAGGCGGTAAGAGTAAATCCATATTACAAATTGCTTTTGTGAGCTCCGGATGAGCCGCCGATTTTTCCGTATTGAACTTTTGTCCCATTCAGTGGCCACAGTGGGGAAAAGATACTGATCCTCTACAGGATCAATACAGGACCAGGCTTCAGTGAGCAACACACACACACACACACACACACACAGGAAGACTGAACACATCACTCTACTGCTGCTCTCAAACCCCGTTCCCACTTATCAAAAATATTGGCACCCCAAGCCTTGAATTGAAATTTGTTTATTTTTCCATCAGCACAAAATGATTAAAGTATTTTATTTAATTTTTTATCAGTACCGCCTGATCCGTAACTAATGGTACTCAAAGGCACAGCTACGCGTTAACTGGATTACGCAAGCTTGTAAAAACCTAACCATACCCATATGCGGCTCTTCCTTAACCTTGTTCCAGAATGACTGTGAAATCCACAAAAAAAGACGTTTGGGGTGAAAGTACGAGTGTCCTACTCAACCCCACTGAACCATCACCTTTAGGTTGAACTGGAACTAGAGTTCAGTATCAGTATAGTATCTGATCTCAATAATGCTTTTATAGCTGAATGAACAGTCAGCTGACTTCATTTTATTGCCCCATAACGTTGCTGAGTCTCGACCTGAGTAACTGATCAACCCCAGATCATAACACTGTCTCCAGAGGCTTGTACAGTGGACACTATGCATGATGGGAACATCGCTTTATGCGCTTTCCTTCTTACCCTGACACGCCCATCACTCTGGAATAGGGTCAGTCTGGACTCATCAGGTCACATGACCTTTCTCATTGCTCCAAAGTACAGTCTTTATGCTCTCTAGCAAAATTCTAACCCTTTTCCTGATGAGTCTCACTAACACATGGTTCACTTATGGACACACAGCTGTTTAGTCCCAGTCCTGTGAGTTCTCATCACATTGTGTGTGTGTGTTTAATTTCACTATTGAACACAGCTTTGGTTTCTGTTGGACATTTCTTCACCCAGCGTTTCAGTGATCTCCATTCAGGATGGTTTTCTGATTATATTTATTGAAGGTTCAGGGTTTTTAATAATGTGTTTGAGTTTTTAAGCCAGTTCAGTCATTTCTGCCTCAGTCTCCTTAGTTGTTTTCTTTGCTTGATGCAAAGGTTGAGGTTTCTAGAAGAGTTCAAAATACCTGTGGTTGAATTATTTTTTTTTGTGGTGAAAGTGTTTCTCTTTATCTCTAAACATTCTTTTGGTGTATTTTGAGTAATAACATAGGAGTCAGTAAATTATTATGAAATTTTTTTTACAGAGCTCCTATAAAATATGTGTAGCGTGTTCGGACTGCTGATCGTATAATACAGTATAACCTGCACCAAACATTTATGGATATCAGGGTAACGTTATAATAGTGATAATAGTACATCTAATATGTCACAATGGGCAAATGTCACATTTAAGGTAAAAGATTAGATTTTGTTTTGTTTTGTCTATAATGATGATGTCATTACTTTAAAGTTAGTGAAGATCGTCCTAGTACTAAAACCACTGTTCTGTTGATTCCTCTTCTTGCCTACTCCCGTTCCTTCATCACTCGCCGCTCGTTCCAGACACGACGCGCTGGTGTAGATGAGCTCATCATGTGTAATTTTCTATAAGATCATCAACATTAGCAGTGATGTACATTTGTTTGTGCCGTCTCATTGCACCGGAGAGCTGAACTTGACTTTGCTGTTAATTGATTTGATTTTTAAGGATTTTTTTAAGCATGGGAAACGAAGGGGTTGAATGTGTCGCTCTCTTATACACACACACACACACACACACACACACACACACACACACACACACACACACACACACTCAGTTCCTCGCTTTATCTTCATGATGGCATCATTACCGTGAAGAGTTCGCGTCAGCCGTCAAATTAGCGCGGCGCGTTTTTAATGATCCGCCTCATGTGCCAAATAGAGCGTGCCCATTGGCTCATTATTGATCTTCATTTGAGCTGATTGGTGCCACTTGTGGAAATCTGAAAATCCTTTGGTAATGCACAGCAGGACTCGGATAAAGAAAAAAAAAAAAATGAGACAGAGAGAGACAGAGAGATGAGAATAGATAGAGAAAAGATGTATGAGCTGAATGTATACATTATTAGGCAGCTGGTGTCCTGCGTCCTTCAGTCTACTATTACACCAAGAGGCCGAGGGGCATCGTAAAAAAAAACACGAGTCCCAGTGAAACGACCACCGACAAGGCCATTATCAGCTCCTCAGCTCCACTCATTACACACACACAAACAGAGGCAGGAAGAAAAGCAACACGGTGCAGCGCTGCTTAGATAAAAAAAACAATCTGGATGATTTGAGCAGTTAAAGCACACGAAAGTGTTTTCTCGTATCCTCTCTCTCTCTCCCGAAAATTTCCCTCCAGTCCATCACACTTGCAGTGAGGATGTTATCGCGGAGGTGAACATTAAGAAGGCCCGCAGTTTGAGAGCGCGCTTAACTGCAAATCGGCACAGCGAGATCATCACCGCCACCTGTTTTTAATATACAGTAGCCGCGGAATGCTTTCTCCTTAATCATCGGCTAACAGCGGCGACATCCTCCTCCGATTTTCCTCTCCTCAGATACTTTTAATTAGCTCCTTATATTAAAGCTAACACACACACACGTGAAACGGGGAGGCCGACTCGCTCCGGAGGTCGCTCACCGCCCGTAATCCAGAGCAGGGAGGAGTCATGCTAACATCGTGTTCTCTCCCACGCCCACGTCCCTCATCCTCCTTCCCTCCCCCCCCCGCTCGTTTCCATCTTCATTTATATTAATTTCACAAATCTCTGCGGACGAGCAGGAGGTGGCGGCGGCGGCGGCGACGGTGGCGTCCACCCGCCCTCGTCTCGTTACACACCCCTGGGACTGGTGTTTTAATTTAGCCCGACTTCAGTGTAATAAAATTTTATATCAGTCTTTTATTAGGTGTTAATATTACACCAGCGCTCCCTCCACTACAGCTTTATCTAATTGCTTTCATTAGCACCGCAGGAGACGCCCGGGCGAGAACTCCTTCACTCGCTCGCTCACTCGCCCGCTCACTTTATTCTTACTCTTCTGTGACGAAACACACCTTATGTAAGCCGTAAATATATACGATGACGCGCATGTGTGTGTGTGTGTGTGTGTGTGTGTGTACACCAAGCCGCTTAAAAGACTGAAAACTCTTACACTTTCGACTTATTCTTCATGATCGCTAATGTGAACTTTTTTTTCGCATGGATGAAAGAAAAACTACATTTTCATGATGGCTCTAAAACTACTAATGCACTAACACCAGTGTGTTTATAGAAACAATCAATATCCAGTGTTTAATAAATAATCACAAATATCATTAATAACTGTTTCTCCCACCACACAATTTATCCTGATTTATAATAAAAATAAAAAAAAAAGTATGCTTTGGTTGCTAAGCAACATCACGGACCACGCCTGTAGGATGGCTGTAGCGTGATGTGTGGTTGGTCTTTGGTCATGGTGGTCATGGTGGTCATGGTGACGCTCTCGGGTGTCAGGTGTGGATCGTTTTATAATAAACGTTAAATTCTATCATTTTGAAAAACTTTTCCCGCCATCATTTATGAGATTTAAGAGGAGTTTGTACCTCCGCTGGTCTCACAGTCACGTGCCTCTGATGGCGTCGGGATACCTCACGTCGTTTAGAATGTCTAATGTGACCAGAACTAGAAATTTGTACATTTGGATAAAACTCAAACCTCAGATCTTTTTTCAGACGTGTGCCCCATCTAAACTCCTAAACATTAATGCAATGTTGAAATGAGAAAAGAGATCTCTCTCTCTTTCTTTCTCTCTCTCTCTCTCTCTATCATTTTTCTGACTTTCTCTTTCTGTCTCCCTGTCTCCCTCTCTCATCTTCCTGCTCTACCTCTTATAGTCTGTCTCTATCTCTTTCTATATCTCTTCTGGCTTTCTGTGCATCTTTCTGTCTGTCTCTCCCTCTCCCGCGTCCTCTCTTTATCTTTCCATCTGTAAATGTGTATCATTTACTCTCATGTCTGTCTCTGACTGTCCCCCTCAAACACTATATCTTGTCTTCTCTTTCTTTCTGACTTTCTCTCTCCCTCTCCCTCTCTCTCTCGCGCTTTTTATCTCTCATTCTCACCCCTAACCTCCCTCTCTATCATCCCATCTCTCTGTTTATCCATGTCACTCTTTCACAGACTCTCTCGCTCTCTCTTACAGTTTTTTCCTTGGTGTCTGTCTGTCTGTAATTCTCTCAGTCTTTCGTCTCCTTTTCACCTTTCTGTCTTTCTCACTCTCAGTCTTACTCTATCTCTGTCTATATCTCATCCTCTCTCTGTCCGTCTCCCGACTCCCTCGCTCTACCTTTCGTCTTTCTGTCTCTTTGACTTTCACTCCTAGCCTCTCTCTCTCTCTCTCTCAGTCTGCCTGTCTCTCTGTTTATCTCTCTTGTCTTTCTGTCTCCCACTTTCCATCACTCACTTTCACATTATGTCTATATCTCGGGCCTTTTGTCTCTCCCTATCACTCGTCTCTCCCTTTCTCTCCATTTCTCCATCTCTCTATCTCTGTCTTTATCTCATGCCCTCTCTCTCTATTGCTCTTGTCTTTGTGTCTCTCACATTCACTCCTCGCCTCTCACACCCTCTGCCCCCCCCCCCTCTCTCTCTCTCTCTCTCTCTCTCTGAGGATGGAAGTGACCTGGCGGTGGACGATTATGGCTGTAGAAATGGTCAGGCTTGATGAATCTGAAGGAAATTGGCTTTGAAATGGCCTCATCTGCTCCGGTCAAAGCCATTACTTGATATATTTTATAAGTGGATTGTGAGTGTGGCTAAATTATTTTAGAATTACCTCGTCCGGCCCGGCGTCTCGGCCGCGTGTCTCTCTGTGTGGTTTAATCACGGTGAAAGCCGTTTCTGAGTAAATTGTCAAAGTAATATTTTAATGATCAGGTCACTTTAACACGAACATTACAGTACGTACAGTACAGTCTGTTTCCATTCAGCATCCTGATTTATATTTAAACACACAACACGACCGAACAGGCTTGTTTACGACAAGACGAAACCGCGGCCTTGAAATGTGCTTAATATTTCACTGAATTCTGCTCTCGAGGTAACGCAGCTGGACCAGTTCTGTGATTTGTCGAACAGATTTTTTACAGGATAAAGAAATACAGCGTACAAAGAGCTGAACTGCGGAGTTTCTCACAGGGTTCGTATACTGTACACACTTTACAGCAAAGAATCACAGTTCACCGCTATCTACAGCTCGGACACTGAATAACAAACTAGATAAAAGAAACAAATAAATGGACAAATCAAAGAAAAAATGTTACACTGGCAGCAGAATCCCTTCTAAAATCCTGTTTTTTTAATGTGTTTGACAAAAATGTTTTAATTAATAAAAAATCATGTTATTATTATTATTATTTATTTTTTTTTTTACATTTCTAACTACTATTTATTGCTTTCTTTTTTATTCTTATTAAATATTTTGGACTTTATAAAAACTATAGATGGAATTTAAAACTATTATTATTATTATTATTATTATTATTATTGAAATAATAAGCATTTTTGTTGGACCTTTTGGGATATTTTAATAAAAAAATTAATAAAATAGCAAAGAAATAACATGCTATTAAATAAATTGTACAAACAGAAGTAGGGAAATGGACTATTAGATTATTGTGGCAAATGTAATTAATTATTATGTTTTTAAAGATGGTGATTATTATTATTTTTATTGTTGTTGTTGTTGTTGTTATTATTATTATTATTATTATTATTATTATTATAACAATAATCATGTTTTGTCGAACGTCTTGGTATGGAAAATGAAATATAAAAAGTTTTATTTTTAAATAATTTAATACATTTAATTTAATAATATAAAATAATAAAATAAAGTACCATAAAATACATTGTTTAAAATAAGACTATTAAACTATTGTGGAAAATTTATATTTTTGTTAAAATGTTTTTATTATTATTATTATTATTATTATTATTATTATTATTATTACTGAAACAATAAGCATGTTTGGTTGAAACTCTTGGCATATTTTAATGAAAAATATGATATAAAAAGTATAAAAATAAAGTAAAAAAATGTTAAAAAGAAGAAGAAGGAAAATACACTATTCCTTTATTATTGCAAATGTAATTAATTAATAGATTTTTTTTTTAAAGATTCCATTCTATTATTATTATTATTATTATTATTATTATTATTATTATTAAAGCAATAAGCATGTTTGGTTAAACTTCTTGGTATATAAAATGAAAAAAATTATACATTCTTAAATCATTATTATTATTATTATTATTATTTATATTTAATAGTATAAAAATTATAAAGATATAGTACCTCAAAAAAATTATATATATATACATATATATATAATTTTTTTTTTTTGAGAATGATAAATTCTGCATGTTGTCCTCACACCTTATTGTCCTTGTTAGTGGATGCCTTTATATTCACCTCTTACTGTACAGTTCAGTTAATTACATCACAGCGTCTCACACACACACGTCAAATCAATAACAATGTTCTGTTTGGCGTAATAACAGCCATGTGACATTGAACTGAAGTGTAGTTTCGATGTCCTTCATGACCAGAGGAACAAAACCTCATGTTTACGTCTCTATAGAGCTACAAACACCGATCAGCCAGAACACTGAAAGCAGTGAGAGGTGAAGTGAAGAACATTGATTATCTCGCTACAGCAGCACCTGTCAGGGAGTGGGACACAGTATACTAAACACCAAGAAAACAGCCAGGTTTAAAGTTGATGAGTTTGAAGCGAGAAAAATAGGCAAGCATAAGGACCCGACTGACTTTGACAAGAAGGGCCTCCAAAACTGCAGGTCTGGTGGGGAGTTCCCGATGTGCAGTGGTTAGTACCTGCCAAAAAAAGTGCCCATAGGAAGAACAACGACGGGGTAATGGGCAGCAAAGGCTCGTGTAATGATGCAGAACCAGACCACTGAGAAATGGAAGAGATGCATTATGAGAAGAACCACAAGGAGTCCAAACCTGCAATGGCAAGACACATAAGAACGCAAGCACCACTTCCTATTTTATGATGCTGTGGTTTTTCATACAGCATGGCGAAACAAGTTCTTACGCACAGAAGTTGAACTAAAACCAAATTTCAATGAAGTTAAATTCGTTTTGAGTCCAAAATTGAGGACTGAATAAGAAACACTGCCCCCTTGTGGTGTGGAGAAAGATTTCCTGTAAGCAGGTGCAGATCAGTTCTCATCCTTGTAGGTGACTTTTGACTAAAGAAGTCACGTGACATGATGTGATGCGACGCGGTCCTCAGCCAGCCTTGACTGGCACCGATTCATTGGCGTAAGTTTGGCGTGTCAGGACCGTAACCCTGGATTGCGCTCTTCTTTGCTTTCAAGTGGCTTCACTTCTTGAAGCACGTTCCAAACGAGTACAGCTTAAGCGTTCGTTATACCTTTTCACCCTTCACCTCCGAACACTCCTACACACACTCGATCTTGACTTTTTTTTTTCTTTTTTTTTCTTTCCAAAGTACTGCGACATTTTTTTTTTTTTTTACTTCACAGCGTGAAGGTCGTGTCTCAAGTTTGAATGTGACACGCTGGCAACTCGAGTCCATAGAACATTCTCCATCATCTTCACTGGCTTCCTCATCCTTGAGTTTTATCAATTGAATGGAATGGAATGAAACCTTTATTATTCGTCAAAATGACATGATTCACTCTGTAGACTTTTTTCGTCTCTGTCTCTCTCTGTTCACCAACACCGTCTGCGCTCCGAGGGTCAGCGTGTGACACAAACCGCTAACGTATTGATGCAGTGCGAAGTTCCACTGGTCGTTTGAACGCAATCTAGAGAAATCCTATTGTCGTGCGGTTCTTTATGCATCCTTCAGCAATCAGGAAGCAGCTTTTACCGTAGCCTGTTTACTGTGAGCTCCTGATTGAAAAACACTCATCTCACAGTGATTGAAAAAAAAAAAAAAAGAAGCCGTATGTATGAAAGCGGAAGGGCTGATTGGAGAGCCGGGCCCCGAGGAGAGCACTCTGGGAAGGGCATGCTGGACTTTGGGTAAGTAGAGGGTGCTTAATTACTTTTCCCCAACGTCCTCCAAGCCATACCTTATCCCCCCATCTCGGTACGAGCCATTAGTCATCGGAGAAGTGCCGTTATTAAGGCATTAGACGACTCGTTGCGGCTGCTCTGGAAATTGTTGCTGGTACCGATGCAATTAAAGAATCCATTAGTATTATTAATAAGGACTCACGTGTGTGCCGGTAGACGGTGGTTTAATATGTAATTACGCTACCGTTATAAGAGACACACACAGAAAGTGGAATAGGCCTTGCCTTGTTCAATCACGTTTCCTACTCGTCAAACTCGCATATTTAATTCAAAGCCCTTTTTAAATAAATATACATATTTAACCGATACATCATCCAGAGGACATGTTAATTAGTGCGATGATAAATTCTTAATGCCAGCTTTAACAATATATGGGAGCGTTATTATTACTAATTCCGGGCTAGTGAACGTGGCATGTTTTTTACACGAGCACCGCAGGCTCTTTTAAGGATTTTCTTTTAAGCGATTAGAGAACGCAGGGCTGTGTGTTAACATGCTTTCCGTTAGCTTCGTTTATTAATTTTTAATGTTACTTTTATTAAGCGCAAATTGCAACACACTTCACTGGACAAAATCCGCTAACAGGTTCCGTATTAGTCCGTAACCACGGGGTGTTACAGTAGTGTGTACAGTCGTTTGATGGGGGAAAAAAAGTGTTTTACGGAGAGACTGCGACGGACAGCGACTGTAACATGGAAACAAGTGACTAAGGAACAAGTTTTTGTTAGTTAAGAAAATGTAATTTGATAGCTCAAGGCAAGAAGTGAAGAAGTTTACACACTCAGTTTGTTGTGTTGTACGATGGCGGTGGGTCCATTAGGATTAGCGTCCAAACACTCTGACTAAGACGTTAAATCAGAAGTGTTTCAGCTCCGGTTGCTCCAAATTCATTAAAGGAATCTAATCGTTAGCGAGTGCAAATGTCATTCCAATTCTCAAGACATGGAAAATGTGAAATTGACTCGTCTAAACCTCATCTTTGTGGAAGAGCCTTAAATACCGTAGTCGGAAGTGTTTCAGCTTAATTTATTTCCTTCTAGCCATCGTAACATTACTTGGCACTGTCAAAGAACCCAGAGAACCCTAAAGACGATCCGCTACGCAACGAGACAGTTATTTCTACGAGTATAGACTCTTATGTTGTACATACAGCTATTTCTTTGATTTGCATTTTGAGCATTTTACATCCAGGTATTCTGCTTCAATAAAACACAAATCCTGTGTGTATGAATATGAAAAGCTCTACACTCTGAAGGAAAAAAACAAACTCAATAAATAAAACCTTTCCTGCTTGTGTCTCTTTCCTGATCTGTCCCCTGCGTCTCCATCAGTCTCCTGGAGTGAGAATATAAGAAGTGCAGGAGCAGCGCCCCCTCGACCTGACGGGAAAGACGTCGCTTAGTCGCTCATCTCAGAGGACGTGTTATACGATTCACGATGCATGTTTATTTTGGGGGGATAAACAAAAATTTCCCCTAATATTTGTATGAGCATTTTCATCATCAGTTTGAGTGTTTGTGTGTGTATGTGCTTTTAGTTCCCATAATGCACTGGGATGTTTACTGTACAGAAAGATACTGAGGCGGTGGCTCCACTGACGCACTTGGCGGACCCTCGGGAGGAGCTTGGGTGTGATGGAAGCAGGTTCGATTGTGATGGGGGAGTTTTTGTTGTAAAGGAATGTACTGGATGGATTATACAGTACTGAGGTGCTGGGATTAAATTATTAAATTAAATCCAGCACATAACTGTTCCACATAACATTTTGATTTCACTTATGGTGCAGGCTAAACTTCAGGCAGAGATCTAAGTCCTGCAAAAGATTCATTGAATTCTGTCCAGACAGTTTTGCATCATGCAGTGATGTAATCAAAACTATTCTTTTAATTATATAGATGAAACTCTTGACAGGCCACGCCCCCAACAAGCGACAAAACTCATCATGGCAGAAGTTGTTAATATTTATTAAAAAGACACAAGTTGTCACAGTTAGAGCGCTTTAGACACTCACGAAGACTGCTAAGGAATTTGAATGTACAGTATAATAAACGTATTACAAGATCTGTAACGGCTCTTACAGTATGTATCGTATGTGTGAGTCGACTCATAAATGATTCGAATCGTTTACAAAATGACTCAAGTTGAATTTAGAAAGATTTTACACATGAAACACTGCTTGCTTTTTTTTTTTTGATGATACCTGCAAAATGTCTCGGACTCTGATATCAATTTTGTAACACACACACACACACACACACACACATACACGAAAATTAGTCTACTTCCTATTAAGAGAAACAATCTAAATGTTAAGTAATGAGCGCCTCGGCTGGTAACGAGGCCCGCGGCACTCCGGCTCAGGGAAATTATTCCCGCTGAGGTTTTGTAAAAACGTCCATTGTTCACTCTGACACACACACATACAGAAACAAAGCAAGCATGTGCAATTTGAAGCATTTGCAGGTCTCTGTAGTTCTTATCATTTCACGTTCTCTCAATCGCAACCAAGATATATATATTTTTTTTTTATATTTCTTTATGATAGGTAATTAATGTCGTTAAGATCGCCCAGAGAGTACTACCAGAGTGCTGCGAGAGTGCAGCATCAGACTGAAATGCCACTTTTTGAAAAATGTCACTTTTTTCTTCTTCCTCATCTTCCTTGATTGACTTAATGTACTTTTATTCCATTCCTTTGCCAGCGCCATTAGTTTCCCTTTCTTCTTTTTCCTTATCTTTCTTTCCTTTCTTCCATTTTCTTCTTTTTCTTTCTTTCTTTCTTTCTTTCTTTCTTTCTTTCTTTCCCTTTTCCTTCTTTCCCCTTCTCTTTCTTTCCTTTCTTTTCTTTTTTGTCTTCTGTTTCTTTCCTTTTCCTCTTCTTTCTTTCTTTCTTTCTTTCTTTCCTGCTTTCCTTATTTTTGTTTTCCTTTTCTTTCTTTCTTTCTTTCTTTTTTCTGTCTTTCTTTCCTTACCTTCTTTTTCCTTTTTTTTTCTTTTTCCTTTCCTTTCTTTCTTTCTTTCTTTTTCATTTTCTTTCCTTGTTTTGATCACTCTAATTCTCCCTCACTCCTTCTCTCTATTCTCTCTCAATCAGCTAGTAATGTATTGTCCTCCCTCTCTCTGGTGCATAACTATTTACCCCTTGCCGATGTGTTTGCATTCATCCGTCTCACGCTCTGCTCGTTCTCTCCAGCGCTCACGTTGCGTTTATATGCCTGTATTTATTTCGGCTTCTCGGCCGCTCATAAACACCATCCAGAGCTCCGCGGCCTGCAGACGCATTTGTAACACATTAGTGCGAGCGATCTGAGAGGCCTGCTTTTGGTTTAGCGTCTCGCTCCCTGTCTTTTTCTTTTTTTTTTTGAGTGAGAGAGGGAAAGAAAAAGAAAATCCTCTATTTAATGTTATGTGAGTAAAAACTTGGATTCCAGAAAAATAAAGGCGGCTGAAGGAGCGTGTAATTGAAGTCACCTGATTAGAGGTGTGTCCCCCCCCCCGGAGCAGCGTAAAGCCTGGTGAAGGAGTAAACATGAGACGTGGGAAAGCTGCAGGCGTCTCTCTCAGCATACTGAACCAATTAATCACGTGTAGAGGGAAGGAGCGATCGTAGGGAGGCAGAGAAAGATGAGAGCAGATTCCTCACACAGGTGGGTGGTGACTCTGTGTGTGTGTGTGTGTGTGTGTGTGTGTGTGTGAGAGAGAGCGAGAGAGAGAGAGGAATTTGGTTTACTTTTATAATTAAATAAAAATAAAACACACACACTGCACCACTTTTTGTTTCAATCATCTGCAAGGGTTTCAGAAATTTTCAGAATTTTCAAAGTTGAAATATATATATATTTTTTTCTGACACTGAAATCATACTTAAGGAACCCAAAACTATTCCTTGACATTGATTACATAAAACATTGAGCTCAAATCGGTCTCTTTTTCCGCCCGTGTTAAAACACTTTCATAGTCACCTTTTTGTGTAAACAGTTGTTTAGGGGCGGGGCTGTGGATGAGATCAGTTTATAAAGTCACTAAAGATGTAAATAATCATGATATAAGATAATAACAGGATGATGTGATAACCAGGAACTTTTTTTGCCACCAAGCAACACTAAGATTCCCTGACTGCGTCATTCTCTGCAGTGTCTAAATGTCAGGATAAATAAAACATCCAACAACAATAAACGACGCCACAGTCTGATAAAGTGATGTCACTGTTAGCACATGGATGATTATTTGAACATTTAATTTTTCTTATACCACAATAATTCAACAGAAATTACAATTAAATCATATTAATTTATTTATGGCTCATTGTTCCTTTTTTATTAATGATATCCGTCTTGTTGAGTGCCATCAGCTTAAGATGACTTTTGCCGATGCAGGTGGCCGATGGTTGTTCATTGTTGTGTGACTCAGACAGCGATATCCAACCCAGCTAAAGCTGCAGGAAAAGATCTGATAGATAGATCAAAAACATGAGCAGGTGGTGGGAGTATTTCAGAGTCTCAGAGAAAGACCAGAGATACGCAGTTTGTAAGATGCTTTAAGAACACATTCTTTAAGAAAGAATTTTATATTTATCATTTTATAAAAAATATTTTTGTTGGGCTGTGTAAGTACTGAAGACTTCTTTTTGTGTAGTTAGCTGTATAGGAGGCTGAAAAGACCCGAGCTTTAATTTTGCATAGTTATAATTTTTCCTATATATTTGGGAGAAGTGTGACCTGATAAGTATAAAATCTAAGCATTGTCTTTAAACTGAGTTTTTGTTTCTACTAACTAGTGTATTGCACTTTTGCTACCATAGATAATGCTATAAAGTGTCTAAGTTAGACAGAATGAAGTAAAAGGTGCTGCAAAACCCAAAAAGTAATGTCTCCATATGAGGACGCAAAAAAAAATATCTGTCATGTAAAACACAGTCTCTCTTGGAAATGGGGAAAATGCACAATATTTTCAGCAAACATTGACGCATAGTTACTTCTTATGCCATGAATTGAACAAAAATTTAAAAAAATAAAAATTACTGTATTATGGCACTGTGCAAAAGTTTGGGCACCCTAAGAGTTCCAGAGTCTCAGATTCTTTTCACAAGGTTTCAGATCTTAATTAGCTTGTTAGATCTGATGCATGGCAACAGCTGTCATTAGTAAATGCCAATTTCAAAGCCTTACAAATACTTTGACTCTTCAAACCTTGTGCATACACTTGCGGACACTCAACAACCATGTAGAATAGAACTCTTTGGCCACAATCAGCAAAGGCATGTTTGGAGAATAAAAAGGAGCAGCATTTCATTAAAACTATTAAGCACGGCGATGGATCTATCATGCTTTGGTGTTATGTTGCAGTCAGTGGCACAGGAAATATTGCACAGGTGGAGGGAAGAATGGATTCCACTAAATACCAGCAAATTCTGGAAGCAAACATCTTTAAAAAAGCTGAAGCTGAAAAGAGGATGCCTGCTACAACAGGACAATGATCCTAAACATACCCCGAAATCCACTATGGAATACCTCAAGAGACGCAAGCTGAAGGTTTTGGAACGGCCATCGCAGTCCCCTGATTTAAACATCACTGAAAATTTGTGGGTAGATCTTAAAAGAGCTGTGCATGCAAGACGACCGAAGAATATTACAGAACTAGAAGCCTTTTGAAAGGGAGACTGGGAGAAAATCCCAAGTAGAAGAATTGCAAGACTTTTAGCTGGCTATAAAAAGCATTTGCAAGCTGTGATGTCTGCCAGAGGAGGTGTTACTAAGTACTGATTATGTAGGGTGCCCAAACTTTTGCACAGTGCCACCATAATGTTTTTATTTTTTTATCTTTGTTCAATTTATGACATAAAAAGGACATCCATTTCCAGGAGAGACTGTGTTAATATCTTTTCAATTAAAAAATCACCAAAATCTGTTGTTTATCAAGGGGTGCCCAAACTTGTACATGTTTCCTTTCACAATTTGTATGAGTGAATTTGGATTTAACTTGCTTAAATGCTATACTAAGTTTAAACAGATATGATGTAACAACTCAGCGTTCTTAACCTGATAAACGCCTCCTACAGCCTGCGCTGATCCCGAACACTGTGGATTTTTAAAAAAATATATACAGTAAAGTGCAAAAGTCTTACACACACTGTTTGCATTTCCCTATAGACTTGTGAAGACTTTATTATTGAGTCAGTACAAAAATTAACAAATTGTATGCCAGAAAACAAAGCAGCACGTTATATTAACGACAAAAACAGAAAGAAGATGCCAGTTTTTTGCATGCAAAAAGAAAGACAGGTGAGAAAGGACTGTGTGTGGTTCTGCAGGATGCTTAGTAAAACTTTGAAGGTAATTTTCCTGATAAAACTGCAAAAAATGTAGCTGAGACTAAAAATTGAGACCTGAGGCTTTACTTGCCTTTTTTAAAACTTTGAGTTAAGTTATGGCACCAATGTGTAGTGTTATGTTTCCTCTAAAGATGTCAGCAGTCGCATCGTCGTTGACGCGATCATGTGACTGTCAGACAAGACAGGTATTTTTCATATTGGAGGGTGTATAAATTTATTTCTGATGCCCTGAGCGAGTCGTGTTGGTTTGAGCGTCATGTCACGAAAGAGAAAGAAGCGTTTTAGTAAGTTGTGCAAAAAAAAACAAAAAACAATCCCTTCTTTAAATAGTCTTTACTTAAAAGAGGCAAAATTTATAAATGGATTATGTAATTATTCGCTAATTACACACTCTCACTCTCACTCACTGTATACCGCTTTATCCTGTATTCATGGTCGTGGGGACCTGTTGCCTATCTTAGGCTTAGGGCACGAGGCAGGGTACACCGTGGATAGGGTGCCAATCCATCGAAGGGCACACACACATACACACACTCACACTCTCATTCACACATTACGGGCAATTTTGGGAAAAGAAGCAAACTTTATGAATAAATTGCATAATTATTCTTTAATTGCACTTCGTAAAAACAACAAAATAATAAAATCATAATTGAATGTACGCTGGGTGTGTGTGTGTGTTTGTGTGTGTGTGTGTGTGTTGTTCCTCTCACACACACAGCTGCAGCTGCTAAAACAAAATCTAGAGGAAACCCAGACAGAAAACTCTCACCTCCATCAGGAGAGAGAACAGCTGGTGACCAACATCAACCTCTGGATCACCGAACACAGGTAAACACAACGACTGTCCACACACGCACACACACACTCAGAGCTTTAGAGGTTCAGGAGTACAGTAGCTCAGTGGTTATGGCATTGAACTACGGTTCAGAAGGTCGCAGGTTCAAATCCCACGACCACCAAGTTGTCCCTGTTGGGCCCTTGAGCGAGGCCCTTAACCCTCAAATGTTTAATGAGATAAAAATGTACAGTAAGTTGCTCTGGATAAGGGCGTCTGCCAAATGCCTAAATGTATGTAGTGTATGTACGAGGCTCTCACTCTGGATAAGCGATTCTGCCAAATGCCATAAAATGTGAATGTAAGCACAAACGGATAGAAAGTACGACTCCCTTTTATAAACAGTGTTGGGGGACGTTACTTTTTAAAGTGATTAATTACATTACAAAATGACAGTCATTAAAAAGTAATCAGTTACATTACAGCGTTACTTTCTGATAAAAGTAACTAG
>JAOVVA010000027.1:1597898-1610876 GCA_028565275.1 Leiocassis micropogon | reverse complement strand
GAGTAGGTAAGGGAGGGAGAGAGGGGGAGTCTGCATGCTCGTCTTGTCAATCGGTATGGCCTTCCTACCTACAGCTTTCAAAAGCCCGGCGCCGTCACGCAGCCGTTTCCGAACCTCCCCTCTCATCCCTAATGGACATGTTTGTAAGGAAATGAATAGCTCTTGTTTTCCATTAAGAGCATTGGAAGAAATGGCACTTTGTATGTTGGCATGGTGGACGACGTATGGATTGAAGTTCAAAGGGTTCACCGAGGACGCACTCTGTATGCCTGCAGTAATGACAGTCTTCTCTCTGATGTGTCTGATGCATTTTTTTTTCTCCTTTTTTTCATTTCCCTTCATCATGAAATGCCATTAATTGCTTCCAAATGGTTCTGAAACTCAGCTTAAAGACAGATGGAGGTCTCGCAGTAATTGTTGCTGGTTTCACGAATGAAACGTCCCCTAATGTCTGAAGTCAACGGCTACCGTCCCTAAAGCTCCGAAAACTGTTTGTTATCCCGAGAGTATTTTTGTCCCGGTTCTCCGAAGGGAATCAGAGATGAGGTTTTTTTTTCATGTACATCTTTGACATGTTTAGTCATCAAGTGTATGAAAAAAAAGGACAGCTTACTTTTTGTCCTATTAATAAATAGAAGGTTGAGAGATTCAGAAAGAATCAGGAATCATCAGAGCAAAGGTGAACACCAAGACCACTCTGAATGTCCTACTTACTTATTAAACGTGCCATTTTTGTTATGCTAATACCTGCTATGCTAATACAGCCGTCTACCAACTAGGTCAGTGCTCTCGCTTCATGAATCTATACTGGCTTTATTCACATCACAGTTCAGTTGAAATGCTCTTTTTCTCCTTTCTGCAATTATTTGCATATTTCCAAGATTGGTGTTCACCAAAAAGCAATCCTCGACCCCTCAGAAATAAGGAATAACTTAAAATAAGGAGAGCTTGAGAAGTGATTAAAGCCTAAATATAGACTAGATAAATCATACACCACGTTTGTTTATATTGAAGGGTTTATTAAAGGGATCTACATGTACTACAAAACAATTAGATCTCAGTAGGTGAAATATCTTAAACCTAGTCACTGTTTCACAGTGCCCCTACTATTATTTTTGTGCTTTTGTTTTTAGCACAAACACTTTAGACCTGAAAATGCAGATCGTATCAGTAGAGTGATTGGACCCAGGAATCGAGTGCTATTACTTTTCTAAGAAATCAGCCTGACGGTTTTTACAAAATATTTGTTTTTCCAGTTGAGGACCAGGCAGTCGTATCTTCTTCAATTTTGCCCGGACTCCCACAAAAACTTATACCAAAACGTTCAGCCAGTTTCAGAGCATTGACATAAAAAAGTCTCGACATAAAAATGCAGAATTTTCAAGTTTCATTTGTGCCGAAACCCCCTTACTCATGTGACTCCTAGCTCACTCATTCTGGGTCCAATCACAAAAACGAAAACAAAGTCCAATCAAATAGCTTGAAAAGCCATCAGTCAGTCAATCAAAAATACATAGTCCCTTTAAATTCGCTCCATAGAAAATGAGCTGCCATTTATAGTGTACAGGGAGTAAATCACATATACATCTATTGTCAATTTTTCATAGATTCCCAAAACAAAATTCTTTTAACAAAACCTTTAGCCAGGTCTCCTCCCTGCTCCCAAAAATAATGGACAAGATTCGTCAAGCCATTGGGGAAATATGAGGGTATGTTTAGGACCTGACACAAAACAGATTTTCTCATACAAAACTATTCATTTCTTGCTCTAAAGATTGTGTCTAAAATCTGTAAGCTCGAGCCTTAAAGGTTTCCGAGATATTTTTCCTACTTTAAAGTTTCTTCAGGAACTGCCTTTAGTTTTTGTTAGAAGATTACTGTCTGCTGTATGTACATATAGTATTAATCCTATTACTAGACATATTTTATTATTAATTGGCAGATAATTTTGCTTTTATCAAGGAATGAATGCTCTATGAATAGTCATAGCTCAATATATTTCATTTTTGTTCAGTACAGTGATTAGAGCCTAATTATTAAAATCTATTCTCTAAGGTAACTACAGAAAAAACTTTTTTGTACTGCATATGAATGATAAACTTTTGAAAATAACACTTTACTGAAACATCATTAAGAAAAGTAAAGGTTGTAGTGATTTTCATGCAGAACCAGTTACAGGCCAGACCTGCCACGTTGACTTACGATCCAGCGAGTAACATGGCGTCGACGTATTGATGTCAGTGGTTGCTTGTAGTTGTGTGGCTTTACCGTGTCACAGCTAATTTGCATCAAATAAAAAAAAATTGCAAATTTTAAAGTTTACTTTAAGGTACAGGTCACCTCCTGTCAGTGTATTTATTATCAAATTGATGTTACTTTTATTTTATAATATTGTATATTATTAGATTAATCCTTTGCATCCCATAAAAACAGACCAAAACAAACCCATCCAAGTCTGTAACCCAGTTTTTTTCGAAATTAATCACAGACATTAGTTTTTTTTACTTCAGCTCTGGGATTCTGTCACCGAACACAAACACTAGTGTGAAATCTACACAATCCGTTTCTCGCATGAATAGAAAAAGTATGATTATACACGAGGTGTGTTCTCTCACCTCGACCATGTCCTGATTCAAGTCTTTATGACGGACTGCTCATCTCCTGCTCTGATTGGTCTGGAAGGATTCACGAGCCTTGTATTACACTTCATCACTGTTTATGCGCCGAGAGCTAACGACCGTCTTCGCTCTCACGTCTCTCTCTCTCTCTCAGCACTCAGGTCCGCAGTCATGCCGCTAATCAGCGAGCGCTTGTTAATCAGCTAAGAGGTCGTCTGGAGGTGGAGGAGTGAGAACACTACTGAGTGTGTGTGTGTGTGAGAGAGAGAGAGAGAGAGATTTCTATGGAATAAAATGACCTAAATGCACAGCTGTAGAATATAAACCGAACCTGAGCTGTCGGTCACATCACTTTAAATCTGCATTCTGATTGGTCAGAAGGTGTTGATTAGCTTTTGATTACCTCTAGGTTGAAAAGTAGACACTTTAAGCTTTCTATAGATATATTTCTCATGTGTGTCAAAGATTTGCTGAGTTTCAGTTCAGTTTAGCAGCGCGTTCCAGAAAGATATCGGCGGAGACGCAGCCACCTGAAGGCGCACCCTGTTTATTTCCCTTATTTTACAAAAGCACAATGCTTTGTTGATATTGTAAGCATACACATATTAAAGTAGACCCTGTACAGATTCAAATGATTTACTACACTTATGTGTATTATCAAAAATTAGTGTTTTCTAATTTTTTTTAATAATATATCAAAATAATGCAAGTGATCCCACTGGCGGGTTTGTGGACCTCAGGGGTTTAGTAAAGGCCCATTCCTTTTTCAATGGACCACTTACTCAGAATCTCCTCTTGTGTTTCACTCAAATATTTTACAAATCAGTAAATTATTAGCACGCTGTCTCAGATCAGATATGTATCAAGCAGTAATATTAATGAAATTTCCTGTTAAAGTTATTGTTTGCATTTTAAAAAACCTCCCAACAGTACGCTCTGTTTTTTTGTAACAGCAGCCTTCTAGATTTTCCAGTTTACAGTATAAAATACTTTAGTTTGTAAGGTCAGAGATTACGATTTGAAATGCAGTTCATGACAAGAGTCAAGATGAAAGGTCTGAGAGAGACAGAGCTCATCAACGTGTCGTCTAGCAGATGTCTGGTTTAAATCTTGTACATACTGTAAGATAGTCAGTGTGTGTGTGTGTGTGTGTGTGTGTGTGTGTGTGTGTGTGTGTGTGTGTGTGTGTAAGAGAGAATTAAGAATGGTTTATGAAATGCAGTCAATCTGTTTTTGGTCGATTTGAATCTTTGGGTTCACAATTTAAAAAAAAATCAAAACCAAACTTAAACGTTAAATGGTCTAAAATCGATAAAGTCCTTGAAAATATACCACAGGTTTATTGTGCCATAGTCCTTTGAGTTTATGCACGGGTGTTATACTGCCATCTAAAGGAGTGTGGCACAGAAGCTTGGCATAAAAAACTTGGCAAAAAAAAAAAAAACACTATTCTAGCTTTGTGTGAGACGAGACATTTATGCAATCAACAACACAGTATTTAAGTGTTTATTAGATACTTTTATTAGTTTTTAAAACTTAAAAACCTGTAAGAAATATAGCTGCTTAAGACAAATCAGCCAAACATTAGCAGTGTTGAATCAAAATTCACAAAGCACCAAAATCCAATCAAACGACAGTCTACCCATGATTCATAGCTCCATCTGAAGTAATGAGTAAGTCACAATAAGAAGTTAATAAGTTGTAATAATAGGTAAATTGTAATTATTTGGGAAGTAATAATAAGTTGCAAAGTGGGTAATAAAGAGTTAGTAGGTTTTAAGATATTGTGAAATAAAATTTGGGCCAGTTGTAAAATAAGAGATCTTAAAAAAGAAATACCAATATAACAGACTACCAATATAGTCCAAATACATGTGAAAATAATATATTTCATTTTATGAATTAAAAATAAAAAAATATTCATAAATAAATATATAAATAAAAAATGAAAAGAAATTAATAAATTAATAAAATGTATTAAAATGAATCAATTTCATTAATTATTTAAAACAATAATAAAACATGGACTAATCAGTTAATTAATAAACCACCTTGTGGTTCAGGGCCTCTGGTGTTAACTCAGTCAAACCTACAGTCATAAATTTAATTTCACATTAATTGCCCAAGACAAAAAGCAAGACCTCCATGAGAAAAAAAAGTGGAAGGAGGCGGGGCTTCCATGAGTGTTGGTTAATATCAGGGATTTGATCTGTCTGGATTACCGTGCCGATTGGCTTATTGAGGGACAAAAAGCTTTTGGACTTTTGGAACTGAGGAATTGATGTTTCTCAGAAGTCATTAGAAGAATCAAATGCTGAAGAGAGATCAGGAGCAGTTAAAGAACCTGTCTCTGTCTAACCCTGACCCTCATTACACTCCACACTCTCATCTCTGTGCCTCGTGTCAGAGTGGGTGTGTCGACCATAAAGACCAGAAAACTCAGCTGCAGCTTCTCCACTGACGCTGAAGACACCTTACCTTAGGTTCAGAATGGTTCAATAAAGGTAATAAGGTTCTCCTTACAGAAAACCTCCCAGTATCCCAGTATACATGTTTAACTTGTGTATGTAATGTACACGTTACTGTGAATGAACACAACGCTTCAGAACGAGCACATTCCTAAAAATCTGCACTACGATCAGGGCTGCTGCCATAGAAAATCCATCAATATTTTCTGACCAATCACAATTCGCTTGTTCATTTAAAGAAAAACTTTCACACTCCTGTTCGTCTGCTTCTCTCTCTCTCTCTCTCCTGCTGATTTCTCTCTAACACTCCGTCAGCTCTCACCACACGCTCGTTAAATCAAGCCACAATTATCTGCTCTCAATTAGCAAATGGCGAGCGATTACGGCTGTGGATTACTGTAAACACAGAGCGACAGCGACGGGGGCTCTGACACCAGAACACACCGGCCGCCCCATAATCCAGTCGAGTCGTCAACACATTTCTGGCTAATTAGTGGAATTACAGGCTGCTGATGGGAAAGTAAACGAACGAGAGGCGCACCGGAGCGTCCCAGCATTTTGATTAGGGAGAACTGACCTGTGTTGCTTCAGATCACAGCGTCTCAGAAATTAAGTCTTTAATTTATTTCCACCGAAGAACTTGTTTAGGTGTAAAGAAGAAAAATATAAACGGCATTCAGTAATACAAAGACGATCTCAAATGTATTTTACCCTTTAACTCTTTTTATTGTTCTTATAAAGCATTTTTAAACGCTTAAATGAAGTTCATTCATTCAATATTTTTCAATAGATGTGATGTTTCAAATTTACTAAGAAAAACAGAGAACTTCTTGAGAGTTCTTGACTCCTGATTGGTTGAAATACCTAATCATCAATTATAGCTTTATTTTATTATTGTATCTATACTGCAGAATTGCATGTGAACTTTGATTAGTTTAAAATGGGATTAGATTTTTTTGGTTTTGCGTATCATGTAAAATTGTGAAACATCATCTGATTAGGATTCAACTTCAAAAACACAACTTATAATTCCAAAATAAACTATAAAGAATAAGAAACAATGTATGAGAATTTAACATTAAAATAAACATTTATTTTTTTAAATAAACACTCTTTAGACTACGGAGGGAAGTACAGGATGAGGGCGGAGTTTGTCTGAAACAGAGAAGCATCTCAGCTATGCTTAATTGTGTCTTTGAACTTGGGCACATTTTTCTTTCATGCCGTCACCTAGAGTGAGAAGCAGTATTAGATCCAGCGCCCCTATCTGACCGGTTGATGCAATAACACTAGGGTTGGTAATGCTGATGTTCTTTGTCTTGGCCACAACCCCTAGGATAAAAGGGAAAAGTCCACAAAAAAAATGCTCATTTTTGGATATTCTGACACTTGACGCATTTTTCCATAGGAAATAATGTAAATGCGGATAATCCATTCCAGCCACCCAAAAATATTACCAATACCCCTTTTCAACACTATAATAATATTATTTTATATGCATATAAAAACAATGAAAGAATTCATTTACATGAATTAAAATATGAAATAAATAGATATTAAAACTCACATAAGCTTAATTTATGATTCCTTCTAATTTATGGCACCGGCTGCTTAATAAAACAAACTGAAAGCAGGTCCCTTTTCTTCTTGCTACCGTCCTTGATAACATTCTTGGGAGCCATGGTGCTGTGTCTTCAAAAGAAATATTTAAAAAACCCCGCTTGTCTTTCCACTGACGCAAACAAGTGTTTGCGGGACTCGTACGCCGAAAATGTTTAATATGCCGGGGCAATTTTTTTGCAAAAGTTATTAAGGAGAAAATTCTTTAGGCATGGCATTTGTAAGCTTAGGTACGACTGTAGAGCTAAAGAAGGGTAGGTTAGCAAGCCCTTAAAGCACTGACTGCAAACCGCTTACCTAGCTTCCTTTTATTGTAGAAGGTCTCCTGGAGGATCTGCTTCTTAATAGCTAAAAGAGTTCTGTTTGAATTTGATTGGAAATGAATGAAAATTGGTGAAACAATGTACAGTATTTAAGATTCAGTTACTTGTCGCATGTACCTTAAAGCACAGTGAAACAATTTTTCCGCATATCCCAGTAAGGAAGCTGGGGTCAGAGCGCAGGGGCAGCCAGGATACAGCACCCCCTGGAGCACACAGTTAAAGGCCTTGCTCAAGGGCTCCACAGTTACATTTTGGTGGTGCTGAGGTTGAACAGCCTCATATGACCCTTTTTAAAACCATACGTATGAAGATGAAGAGAATCACAAAGTCCTGGAGGTGGACATTAGATCTTACTCAGAGTCAATGAATAAAATGATGAATTCCCAAAAAGTGAATGTTAACTACAGCAGATAAGGGGCTAGGGTCGACACCCGAGCAGTGAGACACCCAAGCCTGTGCAGAAACTAACTCTAAATATAAAGAACTTTCCCTAAAATAAATATTGACCAGTATTTTTTACTTTTTGCTGCAGTATAAATAAAGAAAAGTAGAAGAGGGAAACATCTGTAGTAACAAAATGATGGTCCTGTTATTTGTTCAGCCTAGCAGTGCCTAGTCAATTCTGGGGCATTAAATACATTAATTACAGATTATAAACATATCAGTATGGCCTGAGTTCATGTCTCCGATTGGTTCCCTCTCTCATAAATGAAGAAGATGGTTTGAATTAAAAGCTACTTGTTTCCCCGGCTCGTTTATCATCGCTCGGGTCTTTGGCTGCCGAGACGTTTCGCCGTCTTAACGGATGGATGAATCGTACATTCAAACGGCTGCGCGTTTCCTCCAGCTCCAGTAACGAGAGAAGGTGTAATTAAACATAGCGTATCCTCCAACTTCATATTTTACAATCATGTCTGGCGCAGTCGCTGGCGATATTTAATATTCGGTTGATGAGGAGTTGGAACAGGGTACCGATCCTCACCAAATACCTCCCTCTTCTTCTTCTCTTTTAATTTCCCGAGCCCGCGTACGATTTGTATGCTGGGGAAGAAGAGCTCATTACAGTGCGCTGTGGATTACGGGGTTATACAGGCCTAGCTGAGCCTCGCGCTCTTTATTAAGAAAAAGCTCTTGTTGATCTTTCAGATTTTTTTCCCTTTCTCTCTCTTTTTTTTCTTTTCTGCTGCCCCACGGTCTTTAATATTGACTGATAAGAAGCAGTGGGATGAAAATTAGCGAACAAGTCTTATTATTCCCGAATGGATCTGTTATGACTTGTCAGACAGGATCTTTTATATGTAAATCTTCATAATGGGCACGTAACATCTTGAATTTTTTTCCCCCCATCCCTTTCTTTTTTCTTTTTGTAAGTCTTCATCACTAATAGGGTGGAAAAGTTTCTATGTGTGTGTGTGGAATTCATTAAAGATAAATCTGCAACTGAAGCATGATGGACCTCTTCCTATCCATTGCTTTTTATTTAAACTTCATAAAAGACTTGGGTTTTTCTTTACAGGCAAATTAGCCTGAGAAATGGTTTAATAAGCGATAAAGTCTGGCACTGATGTTGCTCATAAAGCGGCGTTTAGAAAAGTTACACGAGAATCCGCTTTTTAACTGGACTGGACGAGTTCATTTGTGCAGAAAATGGGCTGTTTTCCGGAGAAATGGAAGAGAAGCCTGCGTTACGTGATGCACGCTACAGTACAGATCGTTAATTAGATGGCCGTTTCTTTTAAAGAGATCTTTCAGGGAGCCGGCCATCATAAAACGCGAAAGCACTTTAATAGACGGTGAATTCGAATTCTTCTATTCCCGGGCTTGTTATGTTCGTCCTTATTTATGTCTGTGGCTGTGTTAATATTATTCGTGGGTCTGGCTGCTGGTTTTACCTCTTCCAGTATTTCTTAACAACTTCACTGCCCTTTGAATTAAAGAGAAGAAAATGTTAATTTAAAATGTCTTTTTTCCTCTCTCTCCCGCACACAAACAAGGTCATGATATATCTCGGCGCAGCGTCCCTTTCAGGAGACGATGAATCACCGCTTGGCTGTTTGAAAGCCGTCATTAACACATCTGGTGTTTCGGTGCTCTCAGTCGTCCCTTTTTGTCTCTTCTGTCTTTTATGTGCAGGAATGCGCACGGGAAGCAACTAGCCGATAGCTTGAGCAGAATAGACGACATCCAATCAAGGCTGAGGTCCAACATGCGGTCGGTCGAGCTGCTAAATCAACAGGTAAGATTCGTGAGTGCCGCGCGTGAATCCGCTCACTTCACCACGAGAGCCTGATGAGATGTGTTTTCTCTATTTATCTTCCATTTTTTTTTCAGATGCTTTAAGGAAAATAACAAGCGTGCTTGTGCACCCACTTGGCCTTGTTGTAGCTATAGGAATATTTCAGATTATTTATTTTTTTATTATGATTTAAAAAAAATACAGTATTAAAGAAAACAAGAACAAGTTTCAATCTAAAAAGTGTTTCAGGAATGTAAAAACTAACCGAGAGGTGAATTTTCTCTTTGGGTCAAGGCTTCATGAATAGAACCCTATAATCGATTGTTTTCTTTTCCTTTTAGAAGTTTTCCGTCAGTCCTATAATAGTGTCACATTTATAAGTTTTTCTCTTTATAAAAAGAAAATATTAAAGATACATTTTATACCACAGCCCACACTTATAGCTTTTACTTCATACAAAACTCATGAATTCCTTTTGGGATTAAAAAAGTACTCTCTCTCTCTCTCTCTCTCTCTCTCTCTCTCTCTATCTATCTATCATCACTAAGTCATGAAACTGTTTAGGATTTTACATTAAAAAGAGCTAAAGATTGGTAGGTTAGCAGCTAACCAAGCCTTCTTCACCTGTTATTTGTGTTTTTTCATACTTAGCATCGAGAATGTCATAGTAGACTTTTTAATTTTTAAATATACACACATAAATTAATTGCTACTGAAAAATTTGTTTGGCAAAACCTCCTAATTTCCTCAAAATGGGTGGAATTTTTTCCCCCCCAAACATCCCAAAAACGAGTTGGTTAAAAAAAAGGGGATGGGAGGGGGTATGTTTCCCCCCCAGCCGTTTCTGGTCTCTGTGTTCTAATTGGCTAGGAAAAAGCATTTCCACAAACGTTCATGAGCAGATCCTTTAAAGTTATAGACACTGAAACAGCGCGCTTGGGAAAGGAGTAAGACAAAGAAAATCAAGCAGCTCGAATTCAACATCAGCTGGAGAGCGATAAACCTTTATTGACTTGTTTAAAACAAAGTATAAAATGTGAGCATTAAATTGAACTTAGATTCAGAATAAATGTGTCTTGTCATTCTTAATAATTAGTGAGTAGACGATTATTGATGGTTCTTATCTATTTATCAGTTAAGAAAAAAAAAGTGAAATTTGCAATCCTAGTTGTAATGATTCACTCATGTTAATGAGACATTGCTGTGTTTTCTTTCTGATTCCAACCAGAGCATTTTTTAATAAATAATGCTCTGTTGTCTGAGTTGAGATCCATGCAGGAGCCATTTCTTCACACTAAAAGCCATGTCTTAGTAAATGTACAGATTTTTACTGGACATGATGGGATGGATAGGATAACACGTGAGTATGATGACTGACAGTATGGGGTGAGGTCATGATGAGGTACAACATTTTTCCAGTGTCTGAGAACTCTGAAACTGTAGACTCCTTCCATAAATATTTTGAGGGGCGTTCAGGTCAAAGCGGGACTTTTGGTTGTGCAGAATAACAGAACACAGTTCAGAGAGTAAAAACTTCCTTTATTTCTCTATATAATCTCCTGCTACACTAATGCACTTATCCCAGTGTTTCACTAGTGCTTGGACACCATTAAGGTAGAAAGTTTTCTCATTAGGCAGGAGCCATTATTGAACTACCTGTCTGATTCACGTCTGAAACTCTGGCCTCCCAGGAACTCCTTTAATGGCCTATCCAAACATGTGGAAATGGCTTAGAGTGAGGTCAGGACTGTACGGGGGACGTGGCAATAACTCTCTTTACGTTCACGTTGTACTGCGGCTAAGAGTCTCATCAGTGTACTGTTTTTACGCCTTCATTCACCAGAAATTTCACCAGATAAGTCCTGGTTTGACTTGAACATTACAGAAAAATGCCGCCATCAAGACTGATATCATACTGTATTATCAATATTAATAATTATAATTATTATTATTATAATTAAAATTTAAATAATTAGAATAGATTTTTAATTACACGTCACTAAAATTGTATACTTATAGACTATTTTAGACTTTAAGTAACTGCATTCACTCGCTTATTATTATTACTGTATTATTATTATTAGAATAAAGATAAACTATAGTATCTATTTAATATTTGTAAACGTCTGAGTAGTTAGATTAGTAAATGTTTTTTTTATTCAAGGAGGATTTATAGGATTTATTTCTTACTGTAAAAGCAGCTATTGAAAAATAATTAATCAACTATCGAATCATTAATTAAACTCACTGGAAATTCACCTAAGACCTACTGTAAGGCGAGTTGATTGGTTCAGGCACGAATTCCGGATGTTCAGGACACACAGTGATGAATAGAGCACGTACTGTAGAGGCTAAGTGTAGAAGTGAAGCACTCTGGGAAATATTCCCATTATCTGGTAGGTCACGGCGATCCGTACCTGAGACCTAAGGATGGACTCGTCCCTTAATCAAAAGCACGAATCGCTGCTGATGTTGATTCAACCTGAAATTATTGACGTAATGACTGCGGTGGCAGGGAAGATGGAAGGGAAAGTATTTCAAGGTAATTTTCGGCGACTTCCCCCACGCAGTTCTTGGCAGTCTAAATAATAATGGGATGTCCTCCTTCATTTGGGTGTAATGGTGAGAAAATGAGCGTGGCAGCAGAGGCTAAATTGCCCCTGTCTAATCTGCATAGATTGCTGGGCTGGAATAAAGTCAGACAGGATTTGATTTCTAATTTCTTCACTCGCTGCTCATAAAAGGCTATAATTCACGTCCTCCTGTAAATGAAGTGAGCGCCGGCGAACGCTCTTTGGATGAACAATATCGCACCGTTTGCTTCGCTGCAATCCATTGATTGGGATTTTTATTATTGTACGTGGAATCTGCTACAATTCATTAAGGCTGGAATTCAATTTAAGTTTGCGCTCGAGTTATGACAGCTATGTGCTTAATAAATACTGACTTTTCAGATATTACAAGAGAGACACGTATCTCATTAAAGCTCTACGTTCTAATTGAACACCGAGCCTGTGTGTTATTTGTAGAATATTGCTTTATTATTTCTCAGATAAATATGTTGTTGATGGTGAATTTATTTATTTAGCCTTTTTTTTTTAACTTGTCTGTATTTGAGATTAAGAGAAAACGCATTCCACTCTCTGAGCATCTATCTCGCTCGTTCAGGCTGACGGAAGATGAGCCCCGGCGTGATTAGTTAGTCGGAGGCTTTTTAAAGAGCCGGGTTAATATTTGAGAACGTCATTAGCCTCTTCATAATTAAATGATGGCTGTGATCCTCTTAAGCTGACGAACATTAGAGTGTCTTCCAGAACGCAAAGTTAATTAGAAATTCAACAAGACCAGATGTCTCGTGCGACAGAGGATCTCTAATGGCCAGTGGGCTAAAGTAAATTGCAAATATTTGAAGTCATACCATGGCCTCTTTAGTGGTAAGACTGAGAAAACTCTACAGAGGCTTTTTTTTTTATTAATGTTTAGCATGAGAGATGAGAATTAATCCATATTTATACATATACAGTGGGGCAAAAAAGTATTTAGTCAGCCACCAATTGTAAAAGTTCTCCCACTTAAAAAGATGAGAGAGGCCTGTAATTCTCATCATAGATATACCTCAACTATGAGAGACAAAATAAGAAAATCCAGAAAATCACATTGTAGGATTTTTAAAGAATTTATTTGCAAATTATGGTGGAAAATAAGTATTTGGT
>JAOVVA010000027.1:1571441-1584650 GCA_028565275.1 Leiocassis micropogon | reverse complement strand
AAATTAACCCACCCCCCCCCCCCCCCCCCAAATCACATATACACCCTATCATCAGACGTACACACCGTCTCAGGCCTGCATTATCGCTTCTATCAAGTTCGCCCAGGGGTTAGTTACACGTGGCTCCAGGTGTGAGGTGAGAACAGAAGCTTTCTGATCAGACCTGTCCAAATGAGAGCTGTAAACCTCAGAAAGCAGTCGCGGTGTAGAAAGGTGTCTTGTATTTACAAATGCAATTACGCATCTCTCGCTTCCTCACTTCATTATTTGACAATCAAAGCAATCCGCCGTGACGGCGTGCGGAATTTGAATTCTTTGAAAGTTTACACAAATAAAGCTTTCTTCTGAGCCGCGATGAGAATTTTCACACCTATTAAAGCCGTATCTGAGCTTCAACACACTGATTGCGTGTCGTCTGATGAGCCTCGGGGCTGTTTAAATGGATTTATAAGCTATAATGCCAGAGACAGGGAAGAAACAAGCTGAAGTGATGTCAACTATAAGTCTGTAAATATACAGTATTTAAGCTTTCTTTAGATAAACATCACAATGCGGTGTGCAACTCGGCAATCTGGGAGGGAAATTAAAATATTTTGACACGTAAGAAGTGAAATGTGCATTTTAAAAATGAATAAATGAACAAGTATTTTGTATTTCTGGATCAAATGAGATGTTAATTAATAATAGAAGTGCATAGAAGAGTCTGGCCTGCTACAGGGTCACTGATATTTGTTTCCAATATTTATGCTTTCTTTTTTATTTTTTATGTGGCCAGGTTTGTTTTTGTCATTAGAGGGTTTTTGTTGTTGATGTTGTTGTTGAAGTTTACAAACAGTAATTATCTTTCATTTTAGATGCATTCAGTCTATTATTATCCACAGCACCTATTATGGACTGAACCGCTACCTGGAGTGCACTTGTGAAATTATTGAATACAATAAGCTTATACACTCTCTAGCCAAAAACAAATCAACATTTTATTAAGGTGAAATTATTGGCCTGCATTAAGCAATGAAAAAACAACTAAGTCTCCTCGGATTAAGGAGACTGAATCTGAAATGACTAGAATTGGGTCTAGAACTGTCTCAAGACATTATTAAACCCTGGAATGAAGAATTGTGATCAGAAAAACATCATGAATAGAGATCACTTAAACGCTTGGTGAAGTTGCATGGTAAAAAATTAACAGTAGTAACCAGTGCTGTTTAATAGTGAAAGTAAGAGCATTTCCATATACACACAATGTGACGAGAACTCTCAGGATTGGGACTAAACAGTCGTGTCCATAAGAAAACCATTTGTTAATGAGACTCATCAGACAAGAAAGGCTTTAGTTTGTTAGGGAGCGATGAAAGAAGGTCATGAGTCCAGATTGAGCCTATTCCATAGGCAGTGTTGTGATCTGGGTTATGATCTTCAGTTGCTCAGGTCTAGCTGACCACCTGAATGTACTGAATCACCAGGTTATCACATCTATGGAGTTTCTCTTTCCAGATGGCACGGACATATTCCAGGACTCTGGGAGCATGAGGAATCATTTACACCACAATGTACGCTATAATCAAAGCTAAAGGCACTTAAACAAAATAATAATGTTTGACTTTGTTTTGGCCAGGACATGTACAGTACATAGACCTGGTTTCTATTAGCATGAAACCGGCTGTCCCTCATAGCAAAGTGTCAGGTCTTGTCAGTTCCTTACAGATCCAGGAGCCACAGGCAACTTTCATATGCAACCAAGTGGGTAAATGATCTCAATTCATGATGGTTTTTTTTTCTTATCACATTTCTTCTATGAAGCTGATGCTTCAGAACTATCCTACCAGGGTTTACTGTAATAATCTGTGAATGTACAGTATAAGTTTCTGTAGGCATATTCGTGACCTTCTGTAGTCAATCATGACTGGCCGAGGTGGCTACAGAAACCCATGGAGATCTATAGCAGGGCTGCGGCTAACAGCAAGTAAACAGGAACAATTCAAATAGAAACGCAAAGCAACACAAAAGTCCCCATAAAAGTCTAAAAGCTTTCAGCTCCCAGCGGACTGCCATTAGCCTAAATAGAGTATGTTTCTTCATTCTAAAGGTGGGAAAGCATCCACTCATGCCCTTAACTTAAATGTAAATTTACATTATTTTTATTTATTTATCTGTTTATTTCAGCATTACTGTATTCTGTACCCCAGCTGGCTCTAATTCGGCAGCGTTCAGCTCTAATCTCAGGGAACCCCAAGCGATCACTATCCCATCGAGCTCCTCTTCGTATCTGATGCTCTCGAGTGGTGATAGTCGGCTCTTGGAGCCCTTTCTGCACTGAGGGTAAATGCAGACAGAGTGGACTTCACTTACCACCACCACCACCACCAAAACCACCCCACCCCCTCCTCGTGCACTTTTAAAGATGGTTAACTCCAGCAGTACCGGCTATTAGAGCAGACTGCTCTGAAATTGCTTCTGACCTCTACAAACACTCCGGTGCATTCGAGAAGAAAAAATAAATGATGGCTTGAAAGTTCATTTGGACTGATCCATCAAAAATAAATAAATAAATAAATAACAGGGGGCGCACAGGTTGCGCTCGGCGGGCCCCGACCGAGAACTCCATCAGTGACTCGGAGAGTTATCACGAGCCCCGCCGAGGCCCCCGTGCGTTCCCATTTCCACGCGGCCTCCTCATCCCTGTGGCCTGTTTACCATCTGTATCTTTCTGCATGTTTAAGGTTCATGAGGTGGCGCGCCGCAGACATCTTCATATGAATGAGGCTGAGGAGGAGTGCCAGGCTGCAGATAGCCCCTGCTGAATGATGGGAGTTTAGTGGACCCTGTTAAAGCCCTCCCTGGTTTCTGCACAACATATCAGGGGCGGCGGGGGAAAGGAGAGAAGAAAAAAAAACTGGGGCATTAGATTCTGGCACGCTCGAGAAGTTTGGCTTGGCAGGAAACCAGGACTTAATAGTCGGGGATGTGTAGGTTATGAATAAGGTGCACTCGCACCGCCAGGAGAGCTGAAGGGAGCGGCGGTCGGTGCTGGCGGGATGCCTGACCACAACCTCGGCTATCAAATCTCTCTCCTCCATCCACATGCGTCCCTCCCTCTTCCCTGCCTTCCCTCTCTTTCTTTTTCATAACTATTTCGTTCACACGAGGCATCCGAATACAGAAATCTCGTCACAGTTCATCAGGGCCAAGAGTAGGGGGCCAAGCAGCAAGTTTGCAAACCTCAGGCGATTTCAATCTTTCTTTCTTTGTCATCATGTTGTCTATTTATCTGGTTTGCTTTTTCTGTCCTTTCTTCCCGGTTTTCTTGTGTTTCTTTTTTTTTTCCAAATCCAGTTGTGTCTGTCTGTCGGTCTATCTATCTGTTTGTCTATCTTTCTTATTAACATTTATCATTTCTTGTCTTTTCTTCTGCTTTCAGGCTCTTTCTCTATCTCTTGCATGCTTCACTCATTCTTTCTTCCTTGCTTTTCTGTTTCTTTGTTCAATTATTCTTTCTTTACTTTATTGCTGCTTTCTTTCTTTCTTTCTTTCTCATTTCATTTTGTTCTATTTCTTTTCCATTCCATGGCTCATGTCATCTTTCCTTTCTTCACCCACTCTTTTCGCTGCTTTCCTAATAGCATGACATGTTGTCTATCTATCTGTCTTGCTTCTGTCTTTTCTTTCTTGCTTGATTTCCTTTTTTTCATTATCCACTTGTCTGTCTGGTTTGCATCCATCCATCCTTTCTTTCTTTCATGTTTGCTTATTTCCTTTCAAGCTTCATTTTCTTCCTTTCTTTCTCTTTTTTTCCAGCTTCGCTCTTTCTTGCACGCTTTACTTATTATTCTTTGATTTTCTTTCTCTTTCCTTTTTTTGCCTTCTTTTTGTTGTTTCTTTCGTCTTTGAGGGTTGTTTATTTCGTTACTTCATTTATTTTTTTCTAGCCTCTTTCTTGCATGCTTCACTCATTGTTCCTTGCTTTTTTCTTTCTTTCTTCCCGTCTTTCCTTTCTTCACTTTTCATTGCATGTCTTTGTTGCTCTTCTAACCCCGGATGCCAGTCAGAACTGCTAATTTTAACCGTTCTGTTCGTTTTAATTAGCTGGCCAGGACTCGTAGTCGTTATCCGTCGGGGATTAGCGCACGCTGTTTTGCTACGTGTGTGTGTCTCGAGTCTGCGCTCTTTGTGCTTGAGGAGCTCCAGGTAGAGGAGCCTCTTTAATTACTGCAACATGTGCGAGCAATATTGAATTTTTAATCAACAACGCGGCGTGCATGCTGCGCTCCCTCACGATCCTCTCACACACAACATGCAGGATGTGTTTAATATGCATCTGCATAAGTATTATTAAAACAAACACCATTACTTTTTTTTTTTTTTCAAATAAAGTTCTGGAATTAAAATGTGACCCCTGATTAAAGGTCACAGAGCTGCAGCACAGCTGGATATAAAGATGGAAAAAGATTCAAAGCTACATCAGATTTCTGACAAATTGCATTGAGCAATGAACATCAATCCATGATCCTGCTGTTCACCTGAAGTCTAAACAGCATGACATCATTTCCTGTTTGTGCGCTTTTTTTTGTTTTGTTTTTTACCTCAAAACAGCGTTTCATAGCTGCGGTTCTCAGCAGCACACGTGACTGAAACGACACAACCTTCTCAGGACGTTTCTGCTTCACTATGTTTAAAAGACTATTTGCTTTTCCATCTTGTGTTTTTTTTTCACTTCCTTTTAGTGACGCTTCACTTCCTGTTGAGGATTTTACATTTTACGTTGTCAACCTTTACTTCCTTTGCACACATTTGCATTTTCTTTTGTTTTTTTAGGAAATTCCCACTTCCTGTTCACTTTCTTTTGTGTTTTCATGTCCCTTTATGGACATCAAACTTCCTTTTATGGACACTTCACTTCCTCTTTATGACTTCCTGCTTTCCTTTTTCAGATTTTTCACTTTGGTTTGAGAAATGTTCAAATTTTTACTACATTTTTTAGGAGGTTTTTTTTTACTTATTCTTTAGAAATGTATATATTTTTAGGTACTTTCAGCTTTACTCTTGACTCACATGATAACAGAAAAAGAAAAACACATATTTACCCTTGATAACAAGATGTTCTGTCTAATTTCGTCTCTTGTAGTGACGTTGCAACACGGACTTCCTGTTGCACGAGGTCTTTTTCATGGAATTGCACCCTTGTTCATGTCATCTCACACAAAGCACCACCGGTCCTTCCTTCACATCTACTCATCTGCTGCCCTCTATTGGTGAGAGGCAAAACCCTGGTGTAAACCCGATGCCCTTCCCGCAGCACTTCATTGGACCCCAGAGCCCCCACGCTGCCATTCCGCTGTCTGAATTAAACCTCATCTCATCTCGCAGATTGAATGCTTTGTTTTCTTTATGACGTTCCAGATTGAATAGAAGGAAAGAAATGGTAAACATTAAGCATGCAGATAAAAAGCGCATTACTGTAAATGTGCTCCGAGACGCCGTTTATCCTGCGGATCTTGATGAAAGCTTTGACAACCATCATATTACGGTGCATAATGGAGGATAATGAGTTACTGTTCAGCCTTTTCTTTCTTTCTTTCTTTCTTTCTTTCCTTTCAATCTATCCACCTTTAACTAATAGTCGCCCAAACAACTTGGCGTTCCTTTATTCATGCAATTTAATACTGGGTGTTTAACGTTTCATCATAAATCATATTCGGTAATGACGTCCATACGATACGATGGTGGGATATTCTGTCAGAAGTCATAACGTTACAGTTAGACTCCCTTCTTCTTCGAGACTGTGTTTATCGTCTGAATCAGTGGTTCCTATTCCTCATCCTGGACGACCACCTGCCCTGCACAATTTAATGTTTTACTCATTTCACTAATCAGCCAGTATTTTTTTTTAATGAACTGGGTGTAACTGAGCAGGAAAAACACTAACGTCCACAGTGTAGGAGGTTCTCCTGGAGCAGGCCTGAGAACCACTGTTCTAGGGAACACCATAAACATTTTATTTTATTCACCGTTACATCTCTAATGATGCAGAACCAGCATCAGCTCACACACTGAAACTCATCACGTAATTGATTCAGACTTTTATTCTCCAGTTCTACATGTTTATTAGGGTTTAATTTCGAATAAAATGATGGCGTCCTGACTGGGAGAAGTCTCTATGAGACATGTTCAGTAATAACGCAGAGTGTGAGCAGAGAGACAGGCTCATGCAGGAACTGTGTCGATCTGATGTCTGGATAAAATTACTCCAGACTCGCGCCAGACACGAGGTGAAGGTTAGAGAAATCTTTCAACAAACTCGGTGACATCGTTCTTATCATTTTGAGAGGGAAAAAGGGACGATTTGTCCCTTGTTTTACTCTCCTGTATATTTTAATACAAGGACGGAGGACGGGATAGGGTGAAATAATCAAACCTGTTTTTATCACCCACATCTCAAAACTGAGGTCTTATAAAAAAAAAAATTTTTTAATCAAATTTGTATTATAGTGTATATTTTTAGTTAGTGAAATCTGTTTTTTTTTTAAACTGAATATGAAAAAAAAAATGTACGTCATATTTAACCCTTAATCAGGTGAAGAACCTCATTCCATTCCATTTATACATTTTTATTTATTTGATTGTATTTTAGCATTTTTGCACGTTTACATTATGAATAAATTCCTTTAACGCTATGTGATTTTTACAAACACATATTCATTTAGGAAAAATCATTACCTTAGACAATAGAAGAACAAAATCCCTAGGACACTCATTAAAAAACTTTTAATTTTTATTTTTTATCACAATGTTTCATGCTTATCATTTTTATGTTGCTAATTAAGGTCAGTAAAGTTACCTTATATGGTTACTCATCTAAGATCTTAGGCTAATAACTAATAACAAAACGTTTATATATACAAAATATAAAACAAAATACAAAAAAGTTAAAGGCACATTTATTTACACATATAAATGTGCATAAAAATAAATATTTTTAAAAAATGTGGTTACAAGTTACAAAATGTGGTTCTTTTACCAATTAAATAATATATATTAGGGGTAACTTCATTGACCTTGATGATTTGAAATTATGGCATTTTGAATATCCAAGATTTTCAATTAGTGCCCAATAAATGCTAAAATAAAAACACATAGGGTATTGTTTATAGTTGCTATTTTTAAACTTCATTAGTGCAAGTGTGCATATGTTTTTATTCTAATGAAATTAATTAATTGTATTTCTCTTTGTCTCTTTCTTTATTTTATGATTTAAATCATGGACCCACTGGAAAAAAAGTCTTTATTATTATTAGTAGTAGTATTAGTATTATTATTATTAGTATTATTATCTTCTATGTTTAATGTCATTTTGGCATTATTGAACACTGTGATTGTGTTATAATGGAATGATAATGGAATGGAGTCATTAACCAAAAAAACTTAAACAAAACTACTTTGCGCTCATCATCAACTATCATCATCCGCACTCCTGATGAACGTCTGCAAGCTCACAGAATCTCGCCCAGCTTCCTGAGTAAAAGTAAAAACTGATAAAAAATTAAATAGCATTGAATTTCCCTTTCTTACTTTTTCTTTCATGTGTCCAAACTATCATGTTCATACACGGCATTTGTTTTGATTCATACGATTGTAATGCAAAAACATCACATCAAAAAAAAAAGAGAAAAGTTACAGCCGGGCAGGGAAAGTGGTAAAGCACGTTAAGCCCTGTGAATGTAGGCGGAGCCATCCTATATGATGCCCCGCCCATCAGGACAGAGTGATTTCATCACAGGATAAAGGTGATCAGTCAGGAAACCTCCGTATTGATTTGCAGTGATGCATCACTCTAAAGAGACGAAGAGACTCGATTCATGCCAGGAAGAATAAATAAACGCCCCCCTACAGCATAACAGAGCAGAGCCACCGGTTTTCCTTTAATTTGTCACTCGTCTGTATACCAGCCTCAAGTCATTTTTCTTCTCCCCATGGCATCGCCTGACAGGGACCCGAGAGACAAGCGTAATTATGAACGTGAATATGCTAGCAGGCTGTAATCAGCTGTGTTTTAGACAGATCTCTCTCCACACTGTCATCCATCCTGGAAAATTACAGTACATATGATGGCTATATATTGGGGAACTACGTCACTCGCTTGCAATTTTCAGGCCATGTCAGTTTTCATCTATTTCCCTTTAATACTAGGGACATTGCTTTTTAATAAAATGCCCCCTCCGATATACATTTCTGGGCACGTCTCAGGGAGCAGGGTGTGCCGCTCAATTCCATGTTTAAATATTTACCTCGGCTGAATGACAATAAGAGCTGAGGAAAATAAGTCCAAACGGCGAGTCCCTCACCGGTGCTTTTAGTCATAAGCAGGCATGCGGGTTTGAGCAAAATGGAATTTCCTATCGGCCGATCACAATGCCGACGTGCCGGCGGTGTCTATAATTCAGCCTCCACACTGCTGGATTGTTTAAGGGACCTTAAATTAAGAGAGAGAGCGAGGGAGAGAGAGAGATTGATAGGCAGGCAGAAAAGCAATTCCGCCATCAGAAATGGAGCCTGGAGTCAAGTGTCCGTCAGGAAAAAGCAGCTGGTCACGGTGGGTCAATTGTGACGGCGTGAGATTTGTGTGGCGGAACGTGTTGGGGTCAGATAAAGAAAGACAAATCAACAAATCCCTGAAAAATGCACAGCTCCCAGTGAGAGGAATGTGGAACAAATAAACAAAAATTACAGGCGCAGGCACCAATAATAGACTAATGACTGAAATGAATCAAACACATTTCCGTGCTCGTTAGATCTATTGTTGTCTCAATCATCACGCTTAATGTGTCCCAGTAGGTCATTTAAATTGAGGCTTTTGAGGCCTCCAGTGAATTCTAATGTACCTTTCATTTATTGTCAAGTTGGGTGGTAAACAACACACGACAACACACACACACACTCTTTTATACACGGCGCATTACCCAGTCCTTGTCTAATGGCCTCGGATTGCACTCAAAAGTCTGATTTGGGCACGGTCACTGCGATTAGTGCCATATTAAAGCAATCAGGAGCCGTCGGTTCATATTTGAAAGATCTCTAAATGCATTATTTGGACATCCTTCAGCAGCGCTTTGACGTCGGCGGCCAGGCAAGTAAGATCCCGTAGCCAGGAGAAGTCTGCTTTCCATCGGTTTTCCGCTTGCACAAGAACATATGGTGTTTAATAGGCCCTAATTCTGCCGTACTCGAGCCCGAGGCTCTGACTCCTCAGACGTTCAGCCCTGTTCCAGCATGTTTATCAGAACTGGAGCTGGTGAATCATCAGGGTTTGACCTGCTCTCTTGGACGGCTCGTACTACTCCCTCCTCCAGATTCCCGAAGTTCTGCGAATGCACGTATGATGAGCGAACATGCTCTCGTCTCGTAGCGTGTTTATTTGCAGCACAATTTAAGACTCTGAACTATTTTCAGACGCCGAGAAGCGGCAGAGTTTTAACGATTATCCCACACATTCAAATAATCTGTCGTTTCAATTAGAACGCTGTCAGGTGCGTTAACATCTCTGCTGCGTCTCCTCTTCTCCGCCGGTGGGAGTTTACTCAAAGACCCGCCGGAAAAACAAAAGCAGCATCGCGAGAGGAATTTGACAGCGGTTTTGAGGTGAGTCAGGAATAACCTACACAGGTAGAGGGCAAGCGTTCGCTTAAAGGGGTCACAATTAAGCCCAATCACACTCTGGGAGACAAGGAAAAAGAAGAAGGGGGACCAAAGAATAATAATAATAATAATAATAATAATAATAATAATTTTTCTTTTTAAATGAGTAGCCAAGTGTGTATTTTTAAATATGTTTATTTATATTTTTTACGCAGAGGTTTCTCCAGAGGTGGGGATTTGCAGGTTTCGACTTCACATGGATGAATCCAGCTGTTGGATCACCCTTTGGAGATTTGACTCGTCTCTGATCTTACCTCTTTTGGAAACTTTTCTAATGTGGATTTGGATGGATGGATTGATAGACAGAATGAGACAAATGGATAACATGGAATGGAGAAGACAGGATGGAAAGGAATGCGATCAATAGATGGTTTCGAATGCAAAAATGAATGGATGAATAAATGGGCAGAGTGGAATGTATAAGATTGGGTGGATAAATGGTTGGATGGATGGATGGATGGATGGATGGATTGATTGGTAGCATCATATGCATGTGTACAGGGACTGGTTTTGCTTGATAAAGTGGAATCTGTAATATGAAATGGGATGGATGAATGGATTGATGGATGAGATGGACAGACTCCAATGAAGTTTAAAGTTTTCCAGATTTCCTTGACCCATTTTTATATTCTCCATACTCCTGCTATGCATCATCCTGACCCTGCAGACTACAAGTAAAAAAAAATCCTCTCTGTTATGATTACTAATTATAAACCGAACAAGCCTTATCGAGAGAGTGTCTGCCTCGACTTTCGTCCTGCCCCAGTTTTCTGCTTATATATATAGGTTCTTCAAACCCACAGCGCCTATATATATATATATATATATATATATATATATATACATTTTTTTTTTTAGTGTACACATTCTTTAGTCTGATTTTAGAGCTCACCAAATGAGATCCAGCAGAAAATCTGTTTCATGTTAGCCATATCATTGGTGCTATCTACATCTCTCCCTCCCTCCTTCTCCATCTCCCTCTCTCTCTCTCTTTCTCTCTCTCTTACTCATTGTGTTTTGAGTTCAGTTCACGATTAATTTTTTTCCTCCTTTTTGGCTAAGTAGATGGAACAGACTTTTCCATGAATGTTATGCGGTGTGCTCTCTTAACAACTGTTATGTGAAATGTAACTGTTTCTTAGCCTTGAAAAACCTTTAGGTGGAGGACAAAAAAAAGGAAAAAAAGTGGGGGTGGGGGTGGTTTGGTTTGAGCGTCTGAGCGGAGTAGAACATTTACAGATTCATTACTATAGTCTCTCCGGATTCTGATTTTCTAACATTAAAAAGCAATTTAATACCGGAGATGATTAAAGCATACTACATATCTATAGGACACTTCAAAGAATAATTGCATTACTGTTTACTTTTCCTTCCTCATCTCTATCCTCGCCTACAGGTATATATGTGTGTGTGTGTGTGTGTGTGTGTGTGTGTGTGTGTGTGTGTGTGTGTGTGTCATTCTCTGATGGAGCTCCATCTCCTTTCTCACTTCACTAATAGAAAGGCAGCTGAAGTGCAGGTGTATAAGCAGAGACGTGAATGCAGGTGATCTATCAGACGTCTTTTATTCTGCAGTAAGGGTGAGTGACGTACGCGCTGCGGCCCACGTTAAATAACCCACGTGAAATGAAACGCCTAATGACATGCTGATGTATTTTACTCAGGTTCTTCAAACCCACAGCACCTACCCCCCCCCCCAAAAGCATCATTAGAAAAACCAGTTGATATGTGACCACAATTTCTCAACAGACAGACGGAATTGACAAAATGCCATTTTTTATAAAGATGTACTGAAATTCATAGTCATCGTCCCTATCTTTTTGGAATTTGAAATGCCCCAGGGTGGGCCCTCGGTACAATCTATCTCTCAGGAATAAATGACCAACTTGTTCCTTTCTAAGTGTCACTCAAAGCTCTTTTTTTTCACCACCAGATGTGGTGCAGGAACAAATCTATAATTTTAAAAAGCAAATGTCGAGCTGTTTATCGTCATGTATTGGGGACAAAAAAAATTATTTCTAAAATTTTTAAAAAATAAAAAATTCACCATCTCTGAACCTTTCAGAGAACTTTATCGTTCCCTTATTGTTATGCTTCTGTAAACGAAAATGGACTCAACATCATACCAGGATGTACCTCATCACTGTTTGAAGCCCACATAGTTGTGAGTTTTGTACCTTTGTAATGCAGGATTCACAGAAAAAACAGTAAGTATGTACGCTCGGGGAACATAGTGTGAGAACGTAACTTGACCTTTTGTTCAAAAAAACACTTCAGGAGAACGAGAAGGTTATTTATTTATTTGTTTGTTTGTTTGTTTGTTTGTTTATAGATATTTAATGGTTCTTAGCACCGTTTGTAAATCTATAAGAAACCATCTATAAAAGGAAAGTCATCTGTACTGGAGAATTAGATTTTGTGAAATCCACATGGGACTTTTTAAGTTGCCTTAGGAAACAAAACAACACAAAAAAACACATACTGGTGGGAGATTGAGCTTTTTAACTTCCTACGTGGTTAAACTTGGAACCTTCACTGAAAGTGAAATCATCTGTTATAAGGTTTCAAATAAAATATACTAAGTGTACCTTAAAACTGTGGTAACTGTGGTACCTTTTAAAGGGCCTTGGAAACAAAGAAAATGGTCTCATAAAAAAGAAAAAAAAGTATCTAAGTTCTTAGGAAAGTTAAGATTTATTCCATAAAAAAAAAAAAATGTCCAAGTTGTCCATTACATGGCTTTACTTACAACATCCTCTGAACCAGGCTTCTTGTCTTCCCAAGAGGTTCTGCCTTTGTGGGGTTTTACAGAGAACACAACTAGACCTGAGGAACCACTGTGATCCAAACTACCGGGAACAAATGTATATGTATACAAACAAACATATATATAACACATATGTATTATTAAAAAAATGTTTATTGAGGTATCTTAGTTTCTGGGTGCTTTTCTACTAGGAAGGTCTATTGTATGGTTTTACATGGTACTTACCTAGACCTTAGGAAACTTAATGGTACCTTCTGAAGAGGCCATGGAGAACACGATTGTACTTGCAGAAAATACAGTTTCTTAAGGTTTATTTGGATAGTTGAGGGTTCTTAGATTCTTTTGAGGTCCTGCTTGTGGCTCTTGTGCTCATATTTATGACGGGAGACTAAACAAGACTTCAGACCAACAACTCCCGGTGCCATCTCTGGACTTAACTCTTCTTTATCTCCAGTGAAGGTTTTATGGACAGACAGATACATCTTGTGTGTCCATCTGCGTCATGAAAACTAATGGATCATCTCTGAACCATCTGAATGCTCCTCTGTCAGACTTGGTGAGGGCTCTAGAAGCCTGCCGTGTCCGTGGAGCGAGAAAGTTGCAGTGTTTCTTTGCAGGGATAAAGCTCCATATCTTGTACGATGGAATAAAGAAACATCTGGGGCCTCATGTATAAACGCTGCGTACGCACAAAAACTTTGCTTACGCCAGTTTTCACGCTCACGGTCGGATTTACTAACAGTGAAATTAAC
>JAOVVA010000027.1:1546756-1571341 GCA_028565275.1 Leiocassis micropogon | reverse complement strand
GGATGTACAAAGAGAATATGCGTGGGATTCCGCGTACGCAGTGTTTCATACATCAGATTTTTTTACTGCGTACGCACGTTTACAGCTTTGTCCGTACGCAATGTTTTAGTATGAATTCAACGCAAGTCTTTGTACATGAGGCCCCTGGACTTTAGGAACCACTAGAGTACCACTGGTGGTACCGTACACTGGGGAACTAAACATACCTGTACAGTCCTTTGTTTTTAAGTTGGATTGTGAAAAACAAAAATAATAGACTTTCAACTACAAGGAACAGTGAATTTATGCTGAAAATAAATATCTGTATTTCTGCATTCCTACCATGCTTTAAACGTCTCACCTGTCCTCTTCCTCACTGTTATTTTTTTTACCTCCACTGTGTTTGTCATTTTGTCCCATTTATTAAATTTCCTCTGGTAGTCAATCACCTTTTCTATTGAAAGCATTTTGTGCAAATTGCATCCAAGCGAGCGTTCACGCTGCCAGATGCTTTCATCCTGTAATCCGCTTTCGTTTTGGTCAGACGTAACATCCTGCATTCACTGCTCTTAATATATGTAAATATTTTAGGTAATGCGCATCTCCCCTGCCATAAACTGTTTCTACAGCTGGTGAAAATACCCAGAATCTGGGATTTCTACTTCTGCAGCCAAGCAGCACTGATGCCTCAGAGTAAATACCTGCTAAGCAACATTAGCAGGTGTAAACAGAGAGTTTGTCGAGGCTAAGCTCGGCGCAATGCTTAGGTAAATGTCATTTCATTTGAGAAGCCGTCAGCTTTAGTTGGGGCCGGCATCCGTATCGCTGTCTCTTCTCCTTGCCAGGGTTTTCGCTGCTCCTCTGGGAGAGCAGTGTGGATGATTGCAGGCCTGCCTTGTCAAAAATCTGCCCGGTGTTTCTATATTTCTTTGTGAAATGTCCTCCCCTGCCTGAATAATGCATGAGAAGTGCACTCATTACATTCTCTGTCTCCTTCTCTCTCTCTCTCCCTCTCTCTCTCTCTTCTCGTCTACCTCTCTCTCCGTGTCGAAGTTGTCGGTGGTAGCCAGAACTCGGGCAGCGGTGGCCCATCGTGGCTCCCAGCAGCATCCTTTTCCCCTCCCATCAATGCCGCTGCCCACTACTGACAAAACGGGCTTATTTGACTTCTCACCCCTTGGCACAGATGAATAATTCAGCCTGGCGCTGCCCAGCTGGGGAGGCGCAGGCAGGTTTGCATTTGACAGAGCATGGACGGTGGATTATAGGATTGTGTGGAGGTGTCCTCCGCCTCTCACTACGTTGCTCGCTCAGGAACTTCAATGCACATCCCTTTGAAGCCGGGTTACTGGAAGACACACTCAATGCTCTCAGTCCTGCGGCCACACTGTGTGTCTTTATGTCACACAATCAAAAAGGCACCAGACCCAGTGAATTTTAATAATACAGAAGTCTTCTAATGCAGATACTGTCATCCGACTACGGTAATTTCAGACAAAAGAACACACACACACACACACACACACACACACACACACACACATACAAAAACTTCTGAACGACAGAGAACAATCCACGATGAACCAGGTTCATCAATGTGCTACGCGATTAATCTTAAGTAATTAAAAGTCTGTTTTGACCACCGACTCTGTACATTCATTACTCTTCTGTCTCCAATTCCCTTTTATAGAAAGTGTAAAAATAAAAAGTTGCAAAAAATCCTTCCTAAAGTCGACTTTGCTTGTCCAAACAAGTCCTGGCCAGTTCTTCCTTTCCATATGGAAGGACACTGTAAGGACACATTTTCTAGCACGCTCTGTTTTTTTTTTCACCTTTCTGAGTTTTTTTTTTTTTTGCGAGTCCATGCTCTAATTTCCACCGGCCCTTGGCAGACGAGTCTAGGCCTGCCTTATCTGTCTTGTTAAACACCGACAAAGGGCTGAATCCTTTTCTGTCTTTTCTCCAACAGAGACAATAGCTGAAGTCGATAACCTAGTACTCTGGAATTAATTATCAGGCCCTTTAATTCACGGCCGCGCTGATTAGCCTACAGTGGAAGGATGGGGGAGCATTAGCATAATATTTTTTGCTATCTTTTCTTAGCTGGCTCTCCTGGACCTCGTCTTGTCCCCCCGGCTGCTCCTCAGGTACGCATCGGTCCCAGGCTATGAATGTGATTTGGGGTGGGGGGCGTTGGGGGGATGAGAGGATAAGATTTCTCCTTGATGTGAGATGTACTAATGGCAGTTCATTGCAAGCGGGATAATTATGCATGGTTTTTATATATCATTTACCGCCATGATGGGGGGAAGTGATATGACATGTTAATATAGCTCTTTAGGCCCATTATGCTCTCAGGCAGTAATAAGCCCACCAGCTACGCCGCTGATTACATCCTGCACAAATGTGTCAGCTTTGCCAAGCCGGACACCTCCACCTGAGACAAGGAGGTATGGAGGACAGAGGCCCGCCTATACGACTAGCGCAGAACTCTGTAATGAATTACCTGTCATTTGAAATGACAGTGAAATGGGGAGGAATTTGTCAAAACGCTCATGGCCTCTCTACTCCCCACCTTTCCTCCAAGCTTGAACGATAACCAAAGGCCTGCATTTGGTTCGGTTCTTCCATCCCGGCTTCTGTCACTTGTGTGTCCTCTTGTTCTCGGGTGGCCGGTGAAGCTGAGCATCCAGGTTTGACCCGCTGCCCTTTTTCCTCCTCTTTCCTTGGTAACACTGCAGACAGGTCACGCAGTGAATGTCACTGGACTAGCTTCTCATAAATGCAGCTCCATCACCGGAAGCCTAACCGGTGGCAGTGACAGATGAAATCCAAAGTGCCTGCGTACACCCGGGAGCGACGCAGGCAAGCATTTTCACACTGAATACCAACGCTTAATACCAGAAGACAAAAAGGAGACAGGAGTCAGCTGTTATCACTTTAACAATCACGCTAATCAGCTCGTTTAAATAGAAGCTCAAAAACGTCCCCAGAGGTTGACATGCTTCCTGCTACAACAAGACAAAAAGCCTAAATTGTTTTCCTATTTATGTAAGTGGATTATATTATTAGAACACATGTTTTGAATGATTAAGTGAGGACTTGGGTGGAGTTGGGTATATGTGTGTATATGTGAGGATATTCTCCATCCCAACAGAGGGGAATGGAAGAGAATTAAATTGTGACCTTTAAAATGGGACTTCCTGAAGCATATTCACAAAGACACACACAAAAACCACAAATCAAACCACAAAATCACAAAAAGTGAAGTGGATGTAGTCTGATGCTGATTGACGATGTATAATAGCATTTTATTACGGAAGCTAGAACATGAAACCCAAATTCAAGGGTTTTTTATTCACATATTCATTCATCTTCTGTAAGGACTTTATCCTGGTCAGGGTTACAGGAGGTCTGGAGAACTTTGTGATTGAAGCAGGAATATATCTGTAAGATAACGTGATAACTCTGATCACTCGACCTAAATTAAATACTTAGGGATCTAGTGTAGGGATCTGAGCAACACTGGCAAGGAATTATGATTTTCCTGGTGTGCAGTGGTTAGTGCCTACCAAAAGTGCTCCAAGGAAGGACAACCAATGAACCAGCAACAGGGTCATGGGTGGCCAAGACTCACTGATTCACATGGGGACAGAAGGCTAGTCCATCTGATCCAGTCCCACAGAAGAGCTAATGTAGCACAAACTGCTGAAAAAGTGAATGCTGGCTCTGATAGAAAGGAGTCAGAACACACAGTGTATCGCAGTTTGTCGTGTATGGGGTTGAGTAGATGCAGACCGGTCAGGGTACCCATGCTGACTGGTATCCATCACTGAAAGCTCCTATAATGGGCACATGAGCATCAGAACTGGACCATGGAGCAACTGAAGAAGGTGGCCTGGTCTGATGGATGAGCATATGGATGGCCGGGTACATGTCTGTCACTTACCTGGAGAAGACACGGCGCCATTATGGGAAGAAGACGAGCCAGTGGATGCAGTCTGATGTTATAGGCAATGTTCTGCTGGGAAACCATGGGTCCTTAATTTTTCTGCATGTAACATTGTTTCAGTCCAAGTTACACCCCTTTATAGAAATGGTGTTCCCTGATGGCAGTGGCCTCTTTCAGCAGGATAATGTATCCTGCAACGCTGCCCAAATTGTTCAGGAACAGTTTGAGGAACATGACAAAGGTGTTGACTCTACCACAGAATCCCTCAGACCTTGCATCAAGCATCTGCGAGTCGTGCTGGACAAAACATGTCCGTTCCACAGAGGCTCGACCTCACAGCTTACCAGATTTAAAGGATCTACCGGATACCACAGCACACATTCAGAGGTCTTGTGGAGTCCAGGCCTGACAGGTCAGGGTTGTTTTGGTGGCACAAAGTGGAGCTACTCAATATTAGGCAGACGAATTTAATGTTCTGGCTGATCAGTGAATGTGCTAACCTATTTTTACTCAGTAGCTGATTGACCATAGTGGACAGCTTGTGGGTGAAAAAAAAACAATTAAAAAACCCCAGGAGGATATTATAGGATCTTGTCCTATCCTGTTTAATTCACAAGATTCATAAACTTTATCATGATGTATTGTGTACATGGCTGACATTTTCTTTTTTAGAAAGTTTGTTTGCACATAAATTTAAGCAGCCACGTCTATTTAGCCCCAGCTCGTTTTTGGATTTCATTCCACTTCTGGGACGCATCAGCGCCGATGTCACGACTCAACTGAGACCAGGAGATGTTCAGCGTTTTTATGCACTGTGAAAGGTCAAGCCATAATCACTCCTCTTTAGCCCGGCTTTACAATTTAATTGACTGTCTCCAACACATAAAATTCCCACGTCTCCATCTCTGATTATTGGAGCTGATGGATTTTACATGAATTCCAGAGATGCTATCTTGCTCCCCTTTGGGGAAAATGAAAAAATAAGTAAATAAATAAAAAATGCAACCACATAACACGTCTGAAACAGAATTTCTTGCTTGTCTTTCCATCTCTCTTCGACTTACAGAGTAAAAGCGAGTTTGTTTTGCAGGCTTTGTCTGTGTACCAGCATAGAGCGCACAAAAGGTTATTGTCCTCCCTGCAATGCTGGAAATATTTCCTCTTGCTCACCTCAGAGTAGACAATCTCTATTTTTCCCCCTCTCCAGCTTTTGTTTAGGAGACAGTGAAAATGCCAGGCGGACAGCAGAGCAGAATGAAGTGTGTCATTTTTTCTCTCAGCAGGTGTGACGCCCGGGGCCCGGTGTGAGCTCCGAGCCATTGTCCTGACACACATGGCCGCTCCTCGGAGAATAGACGCGTCTCTCTGGCCGCGCCAATCCCAGGACAGAGCAACACTTGCAACAAAAAGGTGAAAATGAGTGTAAATTGCAGTTATTTCTCCTTCCCTCCTTTTGCAATCTGAACACTTTTTCAAGCTCGCCGAACAACAACGCCGTTTTGATTGGAGCTCACAGAAACATTATTTGCACAGTCTTGTCTCAGCACAGGTCTCTGATTACCTCCAAATGGTGTTGCGCTGAAAATCTTGAACCTTGACCTCTCCTGGAAGTTATGATTGACTGTGGTGTGAAAGGTTTTTTTTCTTTCTCCATCACTGGAACCGTTCTCGTCGCTCCGCCGTCATTAGAGGGTTGATTTAATTTCCATCTTAACACCTCGCTTAAAATGTCCGCACGGCAGAACATACAGTAGGTTATGCAAATCAAGTCACACTTCTAAAAAGCCCAGGAAATGATGGAAATGAGTCAATGATTGGCTGTGTGTTAAAACACATTTTACTAATAGCGGCTTAATTGTCATAACTGACAGTTCACACCTCACGGTTTCTGGCACTTAGCAGCACAAAGCTCACGGTTTACACTGCATTTTTCAGAGCATGGCAGGCCGTTTGATCCGCCTGAACACTTGTCATTATGCTTTAAATGAATCTGCATGGATTAATGGCAGGATGAAAGCCTGGATGATGATGATGTATTCTGTATTTAACATTGCACACAATTGTACAGGATTTGAACTAAGACGACCAAACCCTTATCCAGCATGACAGTGTGCCTGTAAGTGTAAAGTTTGGAGTAGAGGAACTTGAGCGTCCTGCACAGAGCTCTGAACCGTTAACTTTGGGATGAACTGGAACTGGAGTTTTCCTTGACATCTCAACATCAGAACATACCACGAGCTCAGTAATGCTGAACTGAATGAACACAAAACCCTACAGCCATCCCGGAAAATCTGGTGTAAAGCCTTCCCAGAAGAGAATAATAGAGGTTGATATAAGAGCAAAAGGAAATAAATCTGAAATTAAGTGCTCAACAGGCAGTCAGGGGTGCATTTTAGCCATATAGTGGAAGGTTGTTCATTTATTGATTAATCTTCTATACCAATTATCCTATGTACAGGGTCGCGGGGCCTGGAGCCTATCCCAGGACACTTGGGGCACAAGGCAGGGTACACCCAGGGTGCCACTTCATTGCGGGATAGTGATAGTTCAGACTTAGCTAAAACATGGTATTAGTGATAAAATGTGTCTCGTCTAGGTGAAAAAGTGCACTTTCAGGTAGGATCATACTGTATGACATCATTTTGCATAATACTTAATTCTTCTTGTTCATGGTTCCTTTTTTTGTAAATATGCATACACATTTATATTTTTATCAGATGAAAAAAACACATTTGCTAAATACAATTTCTGTAACTTAGACACTACAGACTTTTTGCTTTTTAAGCTTTTACCAAAAACTGGAATGCTTTAATTTATAAGCATCAATTTTTACAGGTCATGTGCTTCTAGAAGCTTACACTAATTTTAGTATCAATACTCATAAAGAAATATGAATAATTTGTATTTAAAATTATTATTGTTTAAAGCGAGACAGTGTAACGCAAGTTTGGTCACTTCCAAGTTGCATAAACTTTAGGAGAAGCTTCTCTGGCCACATACATTTTCTGTATTATATGTATAACATAAAAAAAATGGATATTGCCAAATAGGAAAAACATTAGTTGCAACAGACGCAGCATTCCAGTTAAAGCAGAGTGAAGATGATACAGCGGTGCTTTCACGTCATGCAGATATAAAGTGTCACTGTGATATATATATATATAGAATATGGATTCGATTATAATATTGAACCTGAAGAAGAGGATAGTTTGGTCCTGCCAAGCCTGATGCTTTTAGAAGCAGATGGACACCAAGAGCAGGTTAAAGACCAGACTCTACTCACTTCTAACACTATTGCCTCCCACATATACAAGACTAATCCAAATAAACAGCAGCCTGTACAAACCTATCCTCTGCTGTTACGTTAGAGAAATCACATGCTCTTCAGACCCAGTTTACTCGAAATGCTGATTTTCTTTCAGAAATAATCTTCGATATCTGAGTGGATTTTAAACCTTCTCCCCATTCCAGTTTTTAGATTCAGTTCAAATCTTGACAGGAATGAAAGACTCTCCATTTTATATTCCTCATTCAGCTTCAGCCGTGTATGAACCTTCCATTAACCTTGAAGCTGGTGGAGCTGTCGTTCTAAATCTAGAGTTTATTAACAGACCGAGGAAGAGCCAAGAGAGTCCGTGTGTCATCCCCAAACATGGTGTTCATGATCTCATTCAATCAACACGTATCTGCAGCGGTTCGGCCACTTTCGTTGTACATTTCGTCTGGTTACAAATTAAAATGCTGCACCGCGATCGGAGGACGAAGGGAATGAAAAAGTCATCATGGAAATCTAATTGTTCTCATGACATTTTTCTCCAGCGGGACGATTACATTCCATCAATCTGCATAACCTTTTCCGTAAAGTACTGGGCGCTGGCGTTTTTACTGTTCGTAATGAATGGATCCGGAGCGAAAATACGCTTAAGTGATAATTATACTGTTTAGCTAATGTATTTAATTGGATTCGACACCGGGCGAGAGACGGCAAGAGCATCGACGTTATCCTTGATAATTCACTACAGCGGATTCCGCCATCATTACCGCATCACAATGCTCGATGGAGCCATACAAACATGGCTCATGGAGTCCGGTGTGGATACCCGGCTCCTTTTTCACGCCTTCTGTCTGGCTCACGGCTTCGCGTTTTAATGAAAGTTAGGGGGTGAGTTCTGTTTCAACCCAAGTGAATTTGCAAACGCAATTTGGAGTAAAACGTCTCTGCTGGACTTATCGAGAGCTCAACTCCTCACTTTAGCCGAATTAGAGCCTCCATCAGGCCACGCTCCTTGGGGATCGGGAAGGTGCTTAACACCCATGTCTTAAACTGAGGTGAAAATCATAATTTATTAAGTATTGATCACTACAAATGACCGTAAGTGCTACAACATTTAGTGAGCAAATAACCGACAAATTGACAGACAATTTTCTTACATTTCAACTCTTTAATGGCTTAAGTACACAAGAAAAGACTGTAAAAATATTAGCAGCCTTGGACCGTGAGCGAAACAAAAATCCATCAAAGCCATTATACTTTCCACTTGACATTGGTAAATTACCTTAATGCCTTAAACGGCAGACGTTTCTGGCCATGATGATGCATTTGGTGAGTGTTTCTTACTTTTTGGACAAAAATTACATGGTTTTATTTGATTTTTTAAATGCAGCTTGTAATGGGAGATGCATTATGCATTGTGCAATGCCATTATGTGGTGCTAGAAGAAAAGTACCTGAGCAAGGATTGGAGTAAATGTGCTTAATCTAGGAAGGCCTAATCTAATTTTGATCAACAGTCGTCTTGTTCCAGGCTATGAGGTGAATGTTAATATGACCTCATTAATCTATAAGCTGGCCTGGCAGACTCTGAGTGGACGTGGCAGATTGGAATAAATAATGCATTATTTTCACTCGGCTGAGCCCTCCGTAGCGCTCGCACCTTTGGGGCAATTAAAAGGGGTTAGAATGTGTCAGACGGTACTGTCGAGTGATCGAGGTATGTCTCAGAGGCGCGCGGTAGCAAATATGCCGTATTTACACGCGAAATTGTACTTCCTATTTCCTGGTGGTTGTGAATCTCGTGCTGTCCTTCAGTGTTCGACACTTTATTATTCATGATGGAAAATCTAGATCGAGTAAATATTTCATGGCTAAGATCTCTGTTTAACTTCACACAGACCCATTTGATCTCTGTTTGTTGCTTCTTCTTACAGGCTTTGAGGTATTCAAAACTACTAAAAATATTAAATACTTAAATGTTTTTCACGTCACATACAAAGCTGTATTCTTTTTCCTGTCGATCTTCTGCTCCATGCTCCAGTCCTGTAGGTGGCAGTATTACACAAACTGCACACTTAAACTTAAAAGAAGAAGAAGAAGAAGCTGCAACATCGATACTCTTACAAAATATGAGTATTTGCAAAAGATGCAAGTGGTTTCTATTTTCTGCCAAAGCTGTGATCTGAGTTTTTTTTTTTTTTTTTTGGAAGGAATTTTTCACTTTTAGATAATTTAACGTTTGTACGTTTTTATCTAAATTATTTTAAACATTGTAAATCAACTAAAAAAATAGGTCCATTTATTTAAATTACTGAATTGACCTATAAATGATTGATTTAAATGCATATCAATTAAGTCAGACTTATATACTATATATGTATTTATTTATTTATTTGGTAGGCATTTGATATAAAAATCTTACAGCTGAGTGTGAACACATTTCAAGTGATAAATCTACACACTATATAGAACACACAAAATTTCATTTAAATATTTGTATATACAAATCAGACATTATGTAATTGTACACCACATAAATGCTTTACAATGTATTAATTAAAGATGTAGAGTGAACACCATGGCCACTACAGCTGCGTTCATGAGCTACTAAAACCGCAGTTAAAACATTAAGATATAATAGAAAATCTTTCACCTAGCTATAATTTAAGTATCATCGTATTAAAGTAATGCTGCTTTCCCTCTATTATCCTATACAAAGCTGAAAAACACATGGATATTTATAAAATTGTGATATAGAATCAGCACATAGGTATTGTGACGATTCCTATTCCTAATCTCTTGTAAATAAATTTCCTCTCTAAATGTGTTCCAAGTAAAAAGTTTAAATGTTTCTGAGAAAAGTCGAACGAGTTTAGAACGACTTGAGAAATCTATGATCACCAGAAGTGACAGCCTCACTGAAATACACTGCAAATACGATCGTAAGGGATCATAACAATAAAATAAAATAAAAAATAGTCATTATGGTTCTATCGCTTGAGAACAAAAGGTATAATAAAATATGTAAAATTTGAAAAATAATGGAATTTTTTTTTTTTTTAATATAATATATTTTATTTCCATCATTACTCAGATGCAGATTAATTTCTTAGTGTTTATCATCATCATCATCTTTCGCTGCTCTGGTTCGTTAGTAAAGTGCCCCTGTTGCCTGAGAGCCCAAGCAGAAGAACCGCAAAATGGATTACTTGAGTCACCACTTTCTTGAAAAGCACGTCTCTCTGGAGTTTGTAAAAAGGCCTTAAGAAACTCAATAGTAGTTTGTGTTAATATCAGATCCTGTTTGTGACTGGCTGCTCTTTTTTTTTGTGACGTTTCAATCAACAGTCTCTATTTGCACGTAGTTATTACAACTAATTATTAGACATAATTATTATTTACATTGTGCAATAGAAATCCTAAACCTTGCTAGTTTTAAGCAAACTCTTTTCACCATGTGGTTTAGGATTGACTTTGTGTAACTACAGAGCAGCAAAATCACTGCCGAGGTTCTGGGAGTTAAACTGTCCAAATTCTTATTAACTTTAATAATAGTTATTGTGACTCTAGACTTTATGCTAGTAGCTGATTCCTAGTGCCAGCTAAACCACCGAGAGGAGCTGTCTTGTATGTGTCTTTGTACTGTAAATTCTCAATAATTAAAACTTAAAAATAAGTGAATAATATAGGATAAAAAAACAACAAAGGAAGAAGTTAGTTTGGGTCAGAGTTAACACCATTAAAAACAAAGAAAAACACTTTCTCCTTTTCCAAGCTGCAATTATTCAAAAATGAATAAATCTCAAGCTTTAACATTTATAGGTATTGTGGGCTTTTGTGCCTTTTTTTTTCTTTTAAAAAAGAAGGAAAATAACATTTTTCTTCCTCCTTCATGCACTTACTAGGGAAAATAGAACATAGGTATTTATTCTTCAGAAATATTTTGGGAATTTGTTTTTCTCTGCAGTTTAATAAAGCACAAGTTTGATTAATGTAATCAACAATTTAATAGATACAGTAGGAATACTATAAATTCATACTGTATATGCATCTACATATTTGCCTGTAAATCCAACCTGTAATTATGAGTTCCTATGTGTATGTATCTGCAATAAATGTCAAATTCAGAGCTGTTATTTATAAAATATAAACTCATTAGCACATTAATCCTGGGCTTTTTTGTTCTGTTTTCAGAATAGAGCACATTTTCGAGCTTTTTCTCTTTCTCTCTCTCTCTCTCTCTCTCTCTCTCTGATAGCACTTACTGTAATGGACAGTATGCGCTGAAAATATCACTCAACCCCAAATTTGCATTGAACATAGAAATCCAGGACGTGACGATAATGCCCTTGACTGGAACAGAAGCAGCTCTGGTCTTTTTGTGCGCGGGTCGATCCGTTGGAATAACATTAAAAAGCACAGAGCTTTGTACTTGACTTTTTTTTCTTTTTTAACTTAAAATTACCTCGGGCAAATTTCATCTCCAATAATGAATATTAATTCATTTATCTTCACGATAAGCACTTGCTGTCTTGCTAAAAATGTTCAAACTAACCATTCTGTTCTTGGCCTGGGAAAACCAGAGTGCTTTTCCAGTTTCCTCTTTATTTTATATTCGCTTCAAGAACTTTTTTTTAAAAGCAAAACTCCCCCCAAAAAAAGAAAAAAAAAACCCTTATAAGTCAGGTTGACTAAATGGTCTTCATATGGAACGCCGCCACGGGCGTCTCTCTCGTTAGCTACACTAAGCTAAGTCGAGCCGTGGCCTCCGGCCCCGCGAGGTGATGATGAAGATCGAGCAGAGGGACGCGGCGCTCAGAGGAAATGGTTTGAATAATTGGAAATGGAGAGTTAGGCTGTGTTTCTGAGAGGAAGGAGGTGAAATATAAGGGGGGGGGAGAAGGAAAAAAAGGGCATTTCGTGCTAGCTAAACACATTACACAGCTAATGGGTTATTTCGATGCACGCCCGAGTCAAGGGTTCATGAGGGAATGCACTTAGAGTTTCAGACCATCTGCCCTGTCAGAGCATAAACTGTCCTTTAGATTAGATACAAAATCATATGCATGAAGTCTCTCACCTGAAAGTGTAGAGATTCTGCTTCTTTTATTCCACAGCGCTGTCGAATTCCAGATTCTGATTGGTCAAGGGAAAAGCACTGATACATTTTTTTATACAATTAGCAATTAGGTATTACAGTAGATACTGCAACAGCTGCTAAATTACAGCTCTCATTCTAAAACTTTCAACAACTTACTAATTTCTATAACCAGATATTTATTCAACATTTACAGAAGGAGTCTCCAGTGTCAGGGCATGTGTCAGTTAAAGCTGTAAATAAGTTTCCTGATTCGGTTTGCAGTTTCTTGGTCACACGACAAGTTTCAGGACTTTTTTTCTTGCCTCTTATAATGTAAGCAAGTATACTACATATGCATATAAAAATATAACATGTCGCTCTTTAATAAATGCAAAAATGTAACAGTGGACAGTAGAAATTTGGAGAAAAAAAATGTGATTCAGTTGTATATCATTATTCATATAGTGCAGCAATTCATGAATCATTATACTGACTCCAAAATGTGTTTTTTTTTTCTTTTTCTTTAATGCATACATGTTTGCATTTGATGTGGATAAACTATTCACGCATTGGCACTTTTTTGCAAGAAATATATAATATATATACTGTACATAATATAAATACATATATACACACTGTGGTACCTCTGCACTTGTATTGTGAAACGCATTGTCCCATAGGAAAAAATGTAAATGCAGATAATCCGTTCCGGCCACCCAAAAATATTGCTAAAATTACCAATTTCCAACACTATAATCATATTTTTGCATATAAAAACATTCAAAACATTTAGAAAAGACATGTAAATGAAGTAAAATATAAAATAAATAGACATTAAACCTCACTTAACCTTAATTTATGATTTCTCTTGGCACCGGCTGCTTTAAAAACCAAACTTAAAGTGGCTCCTTTTTCTTCTTGCTACCGTCCTGGCTTACATTCTTGGGACCCATGATGCTATGTCTTCACTAAATCTTGCACAAAAAAAACCCTACAAAAAATATGTTAACTTGCTTCGCTTGGCTTACAGCTGATACTTTTGAACGGCTCCCAGATGTACACGTGACTTAGCCGTGTTCGGTTCAGTTGAATGCCGAGGTACCACTTTATATCATAATTTAATTCATATCCATATACTAACATTATCCTGCCGAAACAGAATCGCAATATTTCAATATGTATCATGTCGTAATATCGTATGGAGCAGCCGCTGGTGATTCCCATCCCTTGTGCACAGGTTATAGTGGTTTAAGAGGAATAAAACACTTAGTGATGTGCACAGTTTACAAACTTGTCATCTTGGTGCTAGAAACAGGAACTCTTCATCATCCCTTCATGTTTGTTGATTATTTTCCTAGAACAGCCCAACACAGACTATTCTATTCCGTAATCATTCGCAATATATATATAAACGGTTCGTGTTTAATATCGCAAGTATGAAATACAAGACATCGTTTGATGTAAATTCCTTCTTTTAGCGTCCACAAATCTGAGCTAATCTTAGATATAATGAGATTCTTTATGTCCTGAGTCTCAGTGTTTGTTCGGGGTATAATTTAGCCACCCTAAGTGTCACAATTTGTAGCCATGCCCCCCCCCCCCCCCCCCCCCACACACAAATGGCCCGTGCAGCTGTATTAAGTGCTGCAGGCGCTGCATTGTATTCGCCAGCACGACCGAGATTTCGTTTTTTTTTTTTATTATTATTATCATTTTCAAAGCATCAAAGGTTTTCTCCATCCAAGCTTAAAGAGATGAAAGTTTGCCTTTGTTCCATCGCCTCCACATTACTGCCATGCATTAGAGTCCCTTTTATCCGTGAAATTACCTTTTAGATTTCTCACTGAAAGAGCAGTCTATGACACACTAGCTCCCTTTTACTTTTTTATCTCATGATATTTTATTATTGTATATATATTTTTTTTCCTCCCACCATCTCCGAAGATAGCTTTTAATATTTATATTTTAGTTGATGCACACTAGGTGATGCATTTTGTTGGTCTTTGATTTCCTCAGTATTGATGGAAAAACATGGCCTTGTTTGTCCACGTGTCAAAAGATTCGTGATGCGAGCTTTGACAATTTGATGATGCACTTTGCATAGACCGTAGCACTCGGAAAAAACACAACGTGGCGAAGATAAAGGAAAGGCTCTACCTACCCTTTTGAGTTTATTGTTCTTATGTTTAGGGTTTGGAAGGCTTAGTAATTGCATCAAACATAATACACTTGGTTTAACTACGGCAGAAACGGACAGACGTTTACGTGTGCGTTCTGTTCAGAATCCGGTTAATGTTCTCAACGTCTCAACATTCTGTTATCCTTATTAACATTGTTCTTTCTTGTATGTCCTCCGGCTAAAATTACAACAAGAAAGGAATAAACAACTTGGGAAAATCATTCCCTGTGTAATGGAATTAATTGCCTTTTATCCGTGCAGAATTTTAAATGAATAACACAGCCATAGGATTCAGAAAGCCGTGCTGTCGAACTCAATTAACGCTCTCGTGAACAAAGACCCAATCAACATATGTGCTGAATTAGTTAGAGTGTGTGTATGTGTGTATGTGTGTGTGTGTGTGTGTGTGTTCTCGCTGGAGGTGATGGAAGGAGATTATCCACTGGTTAAATCCTTTCCTTGTCTGTGAAACATTCCTCATTTACCCCGGTGTCTGGTAATTACAGATCTCCGTCTTGTTTTTTCGGACGCAAACACGCCGGAATCTCGTCTTATTATTTATTCTCCCTCAGCATTGCTGAGGCTACAGTTCGCAAATGAGCTACACACAGACAGGATGCTTAATTAAGACATAGAGTTCAGACTGCACGAGTTCAGACAGTGATGACAGGCTTATGGTCGGAACTCAGGACCTCATCTTTTATTTCTGTCACCTGGGTTCATGCAATGTACCCGTTCTGGACTCTGTATGAATCAGATGAATACAGCATTCATAAAGCGTCATAAACACCTTTGTAAAAATCTTACAGTATGTCGCATCAGACATAACGTTTACTCCAACATTGAGTAGTTCCTTCTTTAAGATCCTTTAAGTCCTGTAAGGTCGAGCCTCTATGGATCATAGTTGTTTGTCCAGGACATTTTTGCAGTGTGTCATGGTGCTTGGATACTTGGACAGGTAGGTGGTACGTGTCAAAGTAACATCCATATGAACGGAAGGACCCAAGGTTTCCCAGCAGAGCATCAGCCAGAGCATCACACTGTGTCCTCTGGCTGACCTTCATCCCATAGTGCATCCTGGTGCCATATTTTCTTTAGGTCAGCTGAAGAGTTCTGATGGTCATATGTTCACTATAGAATCCTGAGTGACCCCTGGGCGCCCATGACCCTGTCACCAGTTAACGGGTTTTCCTTTCTTGGACCAGTTTTGGTCGGTCCTAACCTCTACATACTGGGAACACCCCACTTAAGATGCTCTGACCCATTCATCTAGACTTCACAGTTAGGCCCAAATCCATATGCTTGCCCGTTTTTCCTGCTTCCAACACACAAACTTTGACACCTGACTCTTCACATGTTGCCTAATTATATATTATATAAAAACATACAGTGGTACCTCAGCATATGAACTTAAGAATTTTCGACTAAAGAGCTGACATTTTGCAAGGAATTTGTCTCGGCATACAAAGCATTTTTAGCAAACAAGCAAACGAACCCGGAAAGCAGCGAAAGGTGAAGCCGTTCAAAACTTGTTTGCATCAGTGGAAAGCCAAGTGACGTGAGTTTACTATTTATTTGTAGGTTTTTTTGCACTTTGTGTAGCAATAAGAAAAGGGAGCCGCTTTCAGTTTCGTTTTTAAAACAGTCGATAATTAAGGTTATGTTAGGTTTAATGTCTATTTATTAAGTATTTTGGCACTCAGTTGTTAGGACTGTCACTTTGCATCTCTCGGTCTGGGGTTCGATTCCCGTGTTGGGTCTTTGTGCACGGAGTTCACATGTTCTCCCTGTGCTTGGTGGGTTTCCTTTGGGTACTCCGGTTTCCTCCGACAGTCTAAAGACATGCATATTAGGCTAACTGGCGTTCCTAAATTGCCCGTTGTGTGAGAATGTGTGCGTGAATGTTGACCGGAGGTCCTACCACGGTCTTACAAAATGGGAATAAATACAGTGGTCACCATTGGCCTCGATGGTCCCCAGTTGGACTACAGAGGTTCCTTGATGGATGGATAGGTGGATATTTAATATTTTACTTCTTTTACGTGTCTTTTCTAAATGTTTTGATTTGTTAATATGCAAATATATAATTATATTGTTGGAAATTGGTAATATTTTTGGGTGGCTGGAACGTGTTATCTGCATGTACAGTACATTATTTCCTATGAAAAAATGCATTTCGCAATACAAAATTTTAACCTTAAGAACTTGTCTGCGGAACGGATTTGATTTGTATGCCGAGGTACCGCTGTTATGGCTGAATGGTGAATGTTTGTATAAATGTTGAGAAGTTATTAAAGTTACATGCATAGCACTTTATAACGTAAGATCGATGGTAGATCGATGGCAAGTACCATCGTTATTGATTGTTTCTGGAAGAGTACATTTGACGTTTCTGCATGTTCAAATCTCCATAAATATCATCTCATTCAGGGAGAAAGACTACGAGTCTTCAGGAAATAAATTTCCGAATTAAAAAGCCAGCCAGACCTGAGCTGAAGGATCTCCTGGATCCGCCTACTCACACTTTAATATTACTAATATCAGGAATATTTTATGTGCACTCCCACATCAATTAGTTTTTTTTTGTATAATTCTAAATTTTAAAATGCTTATTGATTCATTTAAGAAAATCTCTTCTCTTCATTTGTACTTTGAAGAGTCTTTTGCGTCTCCACGCGGTGTTGACCTTTAGGTAATCACGCGAGCACCGATCTCTCATTCATCTTCGAGTGAGTGTCGCAGAGTGAGTGGCAGTAATGCTAACACAACTTCGCCGTAATAAACCAGTTATTTCAGTTTAACTTTCCTTGTCGGTGGCGTGTTTTTGCTGCTGCAGCCTCACAGGGGTTCAGTGGCTCATTAAAGCAATACATTTTAGCAACAAGTCATCAGCACTTTCTCACACTTGCGTCCCCCTGCACCGGAGCACAGTTTATTCTCCACTTTCCAAAGGAGGCTTTTTTTTAATAATTTTTTTTTTTTGTAATGGGGGTGCGTAAACATAAAACTTTGTCTCGTTAAAGTTATTCCAAATAGTTGAACGTTGAGTCTGCGTTCGTGCTGCTTTCGCCAAATGAAGTCAGTCGAGTGAGCGAGCCGTGCTCTTCATTTGCATGGAAAGCCATTTGTAATTCTGGACTTCGGCGCTCATGTGCAGTGATTTGAGACCTTCAAAAACAACGTAGCTCATTTGAATAATAATGATCATAAAACATCGCCCACAGTGCCCCGCGCATACATCAAACACCGCCTCACCGACGTAGTAAACAAGAAAACAATCATGGCAGGCCACTTAATTTATGGAAAGAAGTGTTGTTTTGTTATGTCACCCTGCTTTTAATTGGCTCTAAAGCCAGCGCCTTTCCTTTCGCTCGTTGTTTATGATTGATTTAGTCTTTCATGGATAACATCGTTTTGGACAGCGATACTCAGACCTCCATTAACCCGCTGATGTCTCAGCCACTCGTCTATGACCGCATTTGCATTTCTCTTTGGTTTGAAAAGCAGCTAAGGCAACTTAGATGGCCTCATTTCAATAAGTACACCAGCGCTCGTGCTTTTCTCCCCCCTTCTCTCTCGCACTGCCACTGATGAATCAAATCAATCCAGATTGCTTTGATGGCATCATAATTGTCTGACATCAAAAATATTGGCACTTAAGAAAAGGAAAAGTCATCTGCCATGCACTTGTTGGCTTTTTTGATGTAGAATAATATGTTTTGATGTATTTTACCCGTAAGCAGGAAATACACTTAGTGCCCTAATTCGCCCCTAGACACGCCACTACTTCCTGAATCCTTCTGTGTTTAGTGCTTTAATCTTGAGCATTTGATCCACGTTGGCTTTTCATGCAAAGACTTGGCTAAAAATAATAATAATAATAATAATAATAATAATAATAATAATAATAATAATAATAATAATTAAAACATTTAACAGTATTATTGTTGTTATTATTATTATTATTATTATTATTATTATTAATTCTGCAAATGTTTGAGCATTATAATACGTTTCACAAAAAAAAAAGAATTAAGCATATAAGTATTAAAACTATATATTTTTTAAAACTACAAATGTAGTTTGTTTTTCTACTAAAAATATGTAAGTCAACAAAAAAGAAATACAAAAATGATGGGTAAAAAAATTATAGAGTTTGTAGAATAAATTTTTTTTTTAATGATCTATTTTCATACCACTTGAAAAAAGTGGGAAAAATACAAAAAGAGAATAATTCCATTTTTTATTAATTAATGAATCAATAAAAGAAAAAAATTGAACTGATATCAAAAACAAGAACAAATGAGGCATAAAAAAGAGTGAAAAAATAATGAGATAAAATAAGAAGTTAGAAACAATCTGAACAAATTATATTAGCAAATAAAAATAAAATAAATGTATATTAAATTTATAAATAAAAAGGTTTTAATGTGTAATAAGTTGCATGATCCAGATGGGTCTCCCTCCACGACTCGCGCGTGTGTGAACTGCAGATAAACTGCAATATTCAACCTTTATAGTGCAAAATAAAATGTTACTGGTGCACTACAGTGTTATATGTGGGTGATATTATATTCTTGAGCAAGAAAAAACTTCTGCAAGTGCATAAATTATATTTGCACTCACTTAATATTTGTTTTGTGCTCACTAATTAATTGTGTTATACGTCTTGCATGATTTTTTTATGTGCTTGATTTGCGCCAGGGTTGCCAGATCACACATATGCAATCCCCCTATGCAATGCTGAAAACTGCCCAACTCTGATAAAAAAAACATTTGTACTAAAACTCATACTGTAGCTCAGTTATACAGTACAGTATGTGCACATATATTGTTTCACAAAATTTTGCTTCACTTTTACCAAAATTATAAAACTAATTATTAATAATATTTTTTCATTAACTGTTGTTCAAAGAAAGAAGGTAAAAAAATCCTTATGCCTCTAATTGCGCTTTAATTTAGTTTTATTTTAAGATTTTATTTAAACATCTTTAATGTAAGACAATGAGAAAAAGTTTTTTGTTTAAATGTTTTTATTTACATATCCTTCACTTTTTTCTGCTAGTGTGAAATCAAAAATGTGATAAAACTGTGAGTTAGTTGATCCACTTGCACCCCTGTGAGTCTAAATTTAGACCAAAAAAGGTTGAAAATGAGGCCATGACAGCAAATTGTAAATTTTTTTTATGTTACTTATCAGTAGAGGAGTGTTTATTAACTAGTATAAAGCTAGTTTATTAGTGATATACTGCCAAAGTTTTCTTGAGTCTGTTAGAAAAATCGAGCCTGGTGTCAAAAAGTTGAGATGCAAATCAGAAAAAAAGAGAGAGAGAGAGGGAAAAAACACAACCGAGCATAACACTAATGTCTAATAAGCATCTTTTCAGCAGAACATTTTGAAACATATTTCATACATGTTTCAGAGCGAGAGCGAGGTACCGGTTTACGCCCAGACCATTCAGTATGCATGACAGTGCGAGGCGTAGCTGAAGATTTTAGACGCGTCTCTGTTCGTTGCACTGGCGAGCTTATCAATCACAGACGGGATGACAAGCAGAACCGCTTCCACCCGTCCACACCGCTGTGTATCTCTTTGAATACATAAAAATCACCACTTCATGCACCGGCATAGAAATCTGAATCTGATATTCAAACCTTACTGTTGTTAAAGCTGAAACGTCACAGCTGAGTGCAAAAAAAGTTTCCAATCCAATCCTCTGGGTCTGGAATAGAAAACTAAAACGTGAAAATGTGACTACGATTTATGCAGAGAATAACGCAGAGTTTGAAGAACTTTCCTCATCAGGCTTCTGTATATGGTTTTATATACAGACTCACTTATGTGCAAAAAACCCTGTTATTTCTCTATATTCTGCTTCCAAAGAGACAGATTTATTTATTCTTAATGTAGTTTTAAAGGAATAGTTCTCCAGGCTTCCTGTAGGACATTTTGTCTCTCATGTTCAGTCCAGTCCCTGTACCTGTGCAGTTTCAGAGCGATGTTTTTTTTTTGTTTGTTAAGCCACACAGTGAAATGTGAATCATTCACGCATAAAAAAAAAAAAAATCTAACTTAAGGCATGAACCAGCAAGAAACAGCGGATACTGAACGCTGAGTGGTTGGAACAGACGAGAGGGGAAATGAGGTCGCTGCTGAGGTTGGTACATACAAACATCCAGTTTTTAAATTGCATCTTTAGGCGCTTTGCAGCCAGTTGCAGTAAAACACTTGTTCACATTTCATTAAATTAGTCTACATCATAAAATTTTATTTCATATGAAGAAATCTTGAGAGGGGGTCAAGATTTTTGCACAGTACTGTGTATTAATTACAGACAAATATTATGAATATAATTCTGCCAAACCCAGTAGTTTTATCTTAAAGACTTGAAAGAAGTGCTGCTCGATTATGGAAAAATATGGCATAATCACGATTACTTTGGTTAATATTGAGATCATGATTATTTAATACGATTATTCTTTTGTTTTTGAAAACATCATGCGTTTATTGAATTAAAAACTGCAATATGTTTTAAACCATGAGTTCTGCGGTCATGAAACTTAACATGGTGTACAGTACAGTCTGGAACGTACTGTTGCACAAACCATTTTTGTTGTTTCACTCAAACTGCATTAATCGCGTCGTAATCTCTTCACATTCTCAGAATAAACGAACGAGTAAACGTTTAAAAACCCTACACAGAACCCGTTTTTTTTTTTTCAGAGTGCTTTCCTAAATTTCCTCTGCTTCATCCGTTGAGCTTCTGCGTCTGAAACATCTTCCTCCCTCAGGCTTACGCAACACGTCCTAATGCAAATGCATGGTTCTCCTTGACAGAATGACTCGCAGCAATCTGTGTAAAGCGATGTGGATTAATATTTAAGGAGATCATTTGCAAGATTGCTATAATTAGAGGGACAGATTCATGAATTCCGCTCAGATATGACTCTGAGGCAGATCCGCTCCTCGGAGGAAAGACGTAACCTGTCATTAGCGCGGATCGTACATATACAGCTGATAATTATAGAAAAATATGGCCAGGTCACTTCTTGCTGAAGGAACTTTGCTTGCTGAAGGCTGCCAAAAAATTAGGAATCATCAAAAAAAAATTTAATGTAACTTGACACTGGCTTCGTGACGATCCGGCTCAGGCGGGCACAGAAAAAAAACTATTTCAAAATCCATATTTTGGTCTTTTTTTTAAACCGACTGTCTGATGTTGCACGTCGACGTGATATTAATAAACATGAAAGAATTGTCCATTTCCTTGCCTAATGTATAAGCTACAATAGAGAATGTATAACACTCACACACACACACACACACACACTCACACTGAAGGTAATGATTTCCAGTCCATTGCACACAGCTGTGCTGACTGTCGAGGCCTCGACTGTCCTTCCGTCTGCTGCTTTTTTTTCCTTCCCCTCCTCCTGAAAGGCGCTCCTTTCATTAACGTGGAGTGCACACAGACACACACTCCGAGGTTCTTGACAGCTAGGCTTCCCGTCGAGCTGCACAAGACCTCAGACTTTGTCATCGCTGCTGCTTTTGTCATGTTCTTGCCCTCCACAGTCACGGCAGTCACTCAGTCAGATCTCAGACACAGAGGGAGAGAGAGAGAGAAAGAAAGAGAGGAAAGAGGGAAGAAGGATAGGATACTGGAGAGGACGCTCGAGCTTAGCTGTATGGACTAGGCACTAATGACTGTATTTATTTGACTGTGCTAGCCTAGCGTATTTCAGTCCGGCACACATCTTTAATGCATTAAAAGAACCGGTACACAGCCAATTAGCTCTCGGGTTTTCCTTGGCTCTCACCAGAAATGGTTGTAAAATAAAAGGTGAGCGCAGAAGAAGAGAACCGAGCTTTGGTAATTACAGGATTTTGTGCGGAGGCGGCGACGGCCACATCCTCCCAGAATTCTGTTGTGCATGGGTCTCTTCCAGCCCCACACGTCTCACCGCTGGTAATTATTATCTACGCCTGCTAAATAATTTGGAATCAGGTTTGTTTGTTTAAGCTGCTGAAGCTTTATATATCTCTTGGCCATCTTGGGCTGACAGGCTCTCTCAACGCCTTGATGCTCGCCCCCTCACAATCTGGTCAGTCGAGTTTTATTTTGGTCTGTTTTGATGATCGGGTGAGGCTAAGCAGACATCCCGGCGGCGTCTCCACCGAGAGATTCAAATCCCTTCCTCGTGTGCTGCGGACCACCCAGGTTCTCATTTCCCTGATAGGAATACACGCACATCAGAAATATCCCTGACCTCCTTCAGCTCTTTGGGATCTTAATTAAAGCAACCGAGCAAAAAGAAACCAAAAGCAAATCAATGAAATGGAGGAATAGTAGGCATACATTTCTCTTGGGAGGAAAAAAAGAGAGAAACGCATTCCTTTTTTTTTTTTTAATTACACGCATTGTAGCTCTAATTACGGAGACCCTATCAGACACTCCAAAAGTGAGTATTATTCCTGGCACTGCTGCACTTATCAGCAAGGCTCGGTGCTGGGTCCTCTTATTTTCTTTTTTTCGTCTAATGCTGCCCCCCACAGCTCCCATCCTGTACATTTATTATGTCATAATTACACCAGGTCCCTTTGAAAGAGCGCTGAGATTGTTTGTGGGGGGGGTGTTGATAGGGGGGCACTGCTTCTCATCAATTATCTTCACCTGTTAATACACTATGTGTGAGGTAATAACCTCGGCGTAATAACAAATGGGCCGGTGCTCAGCTCTGGCAATTAAAAACAGCGGGGGTCCCCCGTTTTGATGGCCCTGATTGCGACATTCATCATAAGACACAATCGGCAGCACAGCGGGACAGCAGATGCCACCGTGATAGCTGGACTAACTAACCCACTGTCCCGCTGAAATAATTGTCTCCCTTCCCGCAACAAAAGCCTGCAGCTGCAACTTAGCTCATAGAGACCGAGTACTCAGAGAGAAGTGAGAAGAAGAAAAAAGAAAAGAAAAGAAAAAAAATCACTGGTATGTGTCAATCTCTATTAAGCCATGTTTTATTGTCCATATACATCTGATCCATATTTAATATTAGATTCTATTATGAATGTCTGCAGTTCTAGCAATGCTTGACCTTTCAAAGTATTTACAAATATTAAAAGAAAGGGAAAAAACACAGACTATAAAATTAAAGATTAAGATAATTTTCTTTAGTTTTCACAGTATTCTAGTGAAAAACAGGTTTCTAAACCTCTGATACCTCACACCAGGGGACTGAATAAATGCATGTTATTTATAGTTTACTTTATATTTGTAATTATACACACTATTTCTAACATGATGTAAAACATGAAACTAAAATTAAGCATGCCAGATTTTTTTTTCTGATTTTTTAAAAGCCTTTTTTAACTTTGTTATTTGCTATTAAAATCAGAATAATCAAGTGATAAACAGATAGAAATAATAATTTAAAAAAACATAGCAACCTGGTCGCTAAAGTCTTAGAGCTCTGAATCAAAAGCAGACTTTTTGTTCAATGTTTGCGGAGTTGTAATTCTTACAGGTTTAAAAGTGTTATAAACGACTAATTGTTGTTTTTCTTACAGGGGTAGCTCAGTGGTTAAGGTGTTGGACTACTGATCTTAAGGTCATCGGTTCAAATCCCAGCACCACCAGGTTTTCACTGTTGGGCCCTTGAGCAAGGCCCTTAATCCTCAATTTCTCAAATGTATTATACAGTAAGATAAAAATGTACAGTAAGTCGCTCTTGATAAGGGCGTTTACCAAATGTTTAAATGATAATCAACTGCACATAAATTCAAAAGCAGCAAAAGAAGCTTTAATCAAAAAAGCTAAATGAGCGTAGTTTGCAAATACTTTGTAGACAATGGGAGTGTTTTTTTAGTTTCCTTAAAAGGTGTTGCATATTTACAAGGAATTCCCTAAAATTGAATACTGTTTAGCATTTAAAAGTTTACCTAAATAATATTTAGAAAAGTTATTTAATTCTGAATCAAATAAAGTAAGTACACACAGTGTAAGTGCATGTTATTCACAAGTTCTGACGCGTGTCTTTCTTGTACACAGTGTCACTGACGAGTCCAGACGTTTCGTTGATTTCTTTGTCTCTTGTTTATTTTCAACATCAAAGTACAAC
>JAOVVA010000027.1:1511984-1523108 GCA_028565275.1 Leiocassis micropogon | reverse complement strand
TTATGGGGCAATAAAATGAAGTCAGCTGACCACCTGAATGTACTGAATCACCAGAGTATCACATCTATGGAGGTTTTAAAAAAAATTCAGGACTCATGAAAGAGTGGATCTGTGCGCATAAGGAATCAATTCACACATGAACTGGACACCACAGTGTGCTCCATAATCAGTGTAACATTTTTTTTTTTTGCCAGACAATTTAATCATGTTTTATCATGCGTAATATTAGCGTTGTGTATTTACGTACAGGCTTAAAGGCTTTACGCTGTCCTGCGGGTGCAGCCATCTTTATATAAAAATCTCTCATTTAAAAGTTGGATTAGAAGCTGAAAGCAAGCAGGTAATAAGGTCCAGACAGATTTACATTCTTTATCCTTTGTTATATGGAAATAATTAGGATTACACTGTAATACGCCATCAGAAACGCAAAAGGTTTAAAAAAAAAACACATGTGGCTACTTCCTAGGAGGTTGAGAACCTTTGAACAAACCCTTAGAGAACCCAAGTACTGATAAATAAATGTCCTGCCAGGTTCATGAAAAGGTATTATGGAGATAATGATGACTGGTTAGTCACATACTATTATTCGCAAACATTTTGTAAAGTTCACACCTTAAACAAAGCTTTTCTGTTGTTTGTACTGTATATATAACTTTCAAGGAAAACTTTCCCACAAAAGGTGCATCCAAAAAAAAAAGATTTTTTCAAGGACTGATTATGCACTGATTTCATTTTTACATCAGGGTTAAAGTTTATGGCATGTGTAATCATCTCAGGAGGTTTCACTCCATCCAAAAAATGAGAATTGCTAGATTTGATATTAAACCTAAGAGACAACAAATTATGTACATACTTTTTTTTCCCCCTTTAACTCAAGCTATGACAGAAAAACTAATATTTGCTGACATTTTCAGGGCACGTTAAGTTGCACAATGCTATGGAAATGCATATTACCATACATCACGATTTATAAAGATATGCAAATGAGCTGCCATAATTAAAGAGAAAAACCATAATCTTCTGCGAGTTCCTAAGCAGCTCTGTCAGGAGGGAATTAGCGAAACACAAGCACTGAAGTTGAACATTTTTTTTTTCTGAATTTCAAACACGGTCTATTAATGGAATATGCATTAATTAACTGCTTAAAGCTCGACTGTGTAGTCTCGAATTTTTTAACGAAAATATATAAGACTGGCTTGATTTGCAAACACAAAGTCACGGTTGCGATGATTTCTGAACTAATGTCCGAGTCTAAATGGATAACCTGTCAGTCATTAGAGCCTGATGCTGACGGGAGAATGGAAGCGTGCTGGCTCCTGAGCAGACACACCTCGCCCGTCTCTGCAAGTCACTCAAGAGCCTTCAAACCTGCTTATATTGTGCTTTCTTCAATTTACTGTCATCTGGGTTGATGCTGCTCACAGCTGAGCCCCTCTCTTAATCTCTCGCTCTCTTATTTCTTTCCCTCTCGCGCTGCTTCGTTTTTTATTGCATCTCTTCATTCTTCGCTCATGCATTTACGCTATGTTTTTTCAACACGAATCCTACAAATGGTCACCGATGTAATAGATGCTTTAGGGGGAAAACAAAATACGTACAAAGTCCTACTTAAAACCTTACATAAAACAAAAGCTTTAATGGACAGATTTGTTACGCTCAATAGGTTTCGTATGATCGATACCCTCACTTCATCTAAACATCTAAAATGTCCTTAAATCATAAGAAAAGAATCAACACCCATAATCATAACCCTCATAACATTTGCTCTGAGCTGCCACAGAGACCAAAGCTAATTAAGCTATATTATTATTATTATTATTATTATTATTGTTATTATTATTATTGGTAGTAGTAGAATTAGAAAGCAGGATTGTATCATAATTGTAAAAGTAATAATTGCATACTGTATAATGTGTGCAAATCTGATTTGTATGTGATGCATGTATGTACTGTATGCATGCACTTGCATATTTCCTTTTTTTTCAAGTGTGTATGGGTGTGTGTGTGTGTGTGTGCATGTCTGCATCTTGCTGAACATGTGTATCTGCATGTGCTGGAAGCCATGCAGTGAACAGAGCTTTTACAGATTTGAGGCTAGGCCAAGAACCTCCTTGTGAATTCAGACATGAAATGGCTCCAGCCTGCTCCCTGTGGTCGGCTGTGGCTTGAGGCTGCGCGAGGCCTGAACTCTGTAATTGCCTCTTTCAGCTAAGATATTCAACATTTCTGGAACGCTTCATCTGTTTATCAGAGTTTCCAACCCCAGGCCTGCTTTCCTCCAATGATGCCTTGTTACCTTCAAGACCATGTTAGCATGGAAGGCTTGCTGGCTACAGCGGCCTGTTTTTTTTTTTGTTTTGTTTTGTTTTTTTTGTTTGTTTTTTTAATGCACCACAGATTACAGGCAATTTCGTATCTTACAGTAAACACTTTTATTTAATTGTAAATGCCTCGTGTCTTCGCTTGGGGCGCAGAAAATTAAAGACTATGGTTTTGCGCCAGCAACCAGAAGGTTGTGAGTTTAAATCCTACTATAAATAAATAAATCGCTCAGCTATAAGCTTCCCTTGGATTCCATATTATCTGTAGTGCCATTTAGATGAGAGCGTATGCCACAATAATGAATAAATTATCGTCCTTCACACATAAGTGCAGTATTCGACACCATTTGCTATTGTATGTTAAAGGACATCCTTGAGAACACGGAAGATTTGAAGAGACAGGTGTGTGTCGTCCCCACTTTATCAGTGTTCATGACGATTTTTCTGCAAGTCTAAAAGAGCATCAAACAGGCTTTAATACAATATGGTGCTCTCCATGTTTCTGTTTTGAGACCCTGAAGTATGATATCACCCTAAAAGAGCAATATGGTATTCTACAAGGTTCTTGTTTAAGTCCTATAAAAGGGTTATTTCAGTATTCCACAAGTTTCTGATTTAAGCCCCTTATAGACTGCAATAAGGTGTTCTACAAGGTTCTGGTTTAAACCCACTTAAACATTAAGGTATTCTACATTGTAAGATTTATTTATTTATTTATTTTTATGTTTACATGTTGGCAGGCAGCACAGCATCCTGCGTGGTATAAGCAAATTATTTGCTGAGTTTGTTTAGTGTTTTGACAAAATCTGAAATAAAATATATTAATCAAGATATTTATAAAATTGTGATACTTAAAGAATCTCAATACAAATTGAATCAGCACCAGGGTATCCTGATATCCTATCGGGTGAACCCAGGAGAGTCTCATCTCTACTCAAGAGTGAAATATGGTGCTATACAAGGTTCTGGTTTACTGTAAGTGCACTTAATAAACAATAAGGTGTTCTATACAGATCTGGTTTAGGTCTTTATAGAGTGCAGTATGGTGTTTTCCAAGATTCTGGATTAAAGCAAAAGGTGGTCTACAAGGTTCTTGTTTGAGTTTATTAAATGAACAATATGGTGTTCCACAAGGTTCTAGTTTAGGCCCACTTAACGAATAATAGGTTGTTTTACATAGTTCTTCTTTATGCCCATGAAATGTGCAATAAGGTCTTCCACAAGGTACTGGTTTAGACCCTCTAAAGAATACAATATGATTTTTTACAAGTTTCTGCCTTAACCCCATATAAAGTGCCATAAGGTCTTCTACAAGGTTCTGGTTTAAGACCACTAAAAATACAGTATGACATTTCTTCTTGTTCTGTTTTAGGTCTCACAATACAGTGTTTCACAAAGGTCTGGTTTGGTCCTCAGTTCCAGAAGCTACACTTAAGAAACTTAGTGTCAAGCTAGACACTTTTTTATTTTTACATCAATCCGAGTAACAATTTCACATCATGTCAAGCCAGTAGACCAGATTACCCAAACTCCAATCTCAGTCTTTATCTGGCTCGATTGGTGACAGTGTTTATGTATTTATTTATGCAATAATTTCCATAAACTGGTTTAATCATACCTTAATCAAACCGTGCCAAAGAGCGGCCTTCAGACGAGGAATATTTGAGCTTTTCTCATTAACTCTGCATGAGCAGCGTGGTGGTGGTGGGTGGGGGGGTTGGGGTGTTCAGAAAAGAAATGAAATGGAACATTTTTAATTATGATAGGTTTGATCTCAGCAAACATGCATCTCCTGGAATTAGACGGAGCAATTAAAATGTAATTTATGTCCTTTTTAGCACACTCCGAGTGTTAATTTAAGGCTCGGCTTCCGTGGGCTGTTTGCACCAGCACTGCTTTATGGGAACTAATTAGTGGCGGTTACCCAAGACTGCTAGCTATCCAAACAAGCTAAACGATGTAGGCCAATAAACATGTTATGATGTGTTCAAGTCAGGCTCTAAACATGGATCTCTAAACCAACCCGTCTCGGAGGTTAACTTTTATTGCGTTATTGTTGTTCTTTTCTTTTCCTGTCTTTCATTATGACATTTTAGGTTTTAAATTATGCGTAGACAGTCTGTTCTCTTTCTTTTTCTGTCTTTCTGCTTTTTTTTAATACAAATCTATATGTGTACAGTATGTGCAAAAAATGGATGATCTTAAGAAAGATGAATAACAAAAAAAAAGAGAGAGAGAAAGCGAGAGAGAGAGAGAGAGAGAGAGAGGAAATTCTTCGTCTTGGAAACCAAGTTCTGTGTAATTATCTACACGCACTGGATCAAGTTTCTCTTTAAAAAGCAACCAATTATCATAATGTGTGCGGTTGAAAACAAAATCCAGCAGACGAGATGGATTTTTCTTATAAACACAAACACTTAACCGGTGGCGAACGGAACGGTTGCAGTGTATTATTGGAAAGCCTGGTGAGCTTTGGCAATGTTAAGTATTAGAATTATAGACATGTCAAGGGTTTAATATGGTAATATATGCGTGTCTAAATGCAAAATTAGACACTGTAAAGCTTTTATGGTGGTTTTCACCAAACGTCTCTGAGATATGACGGTTGAAAGCTTAACCAGTTGACAGCTTGATCGAGTCCTGTTATTCAGGAGCACTGTAGGGTGTTCGGTTTAGGATTGATGAATCCGGGAAAACGCCAAAGTGTCTTCACAAGCAAACATTTAAAGAAATAATAATACGGAGACGCATTAAGAGACCTAGAGAGACAGCTCTGTTCTCAGAACACACTCCATTGAATTCTGAGTTCCTGGACTTTACAATCGAACTCTGTGAATGTAAACATGTAAAAAAAGATCCAGGATTTGCACATGTAATGTGTGTGTCTGTTTGAGCCGATGATTCGCTCGTATAAGAGGCGCAATAAATCAGCGGTGGCTCGGTCAGATCCGAGTCGTGCTTTAAACCATGTGTGCATGTGTTGTTGCATTGAAAATGTAAAACATCCAGCTGTGGTCAGGAGATGGGACTCACACAGGGAGCAGGAAGTGTGCTTTTCACTGTGCAACAGTGCAACCTGGTGGAGAGATGCTGAAATGCAGGTTCTGTTTATAGAGGGACACACTTGGCCCAGTTTTCCCAAAGCAGGTTCACATCTCAGAGACAGACAGAGAGAGAAAGACAAAGAGGCAGAGAGCAAGAGCACTGTGGTGCTTGCTCTACCGTTTAAAGGGACCTTTAGTGTACAGCAAAAATTTTAAGATTTTATGTAAACATATTTAAAAGTAATATTGTTATTAGTAGTTGTATTAGTGATAGATAATATGTAGTGGATCTTTATGTTCATTCATTGTTCATTGTTCATAAATTACTCTATGGATAATTACTCTAATTACATTGCTCAAAAATGTTTGACATTGCTCTGTAATCCTACAGGTGATAAGTTCTAACCCATTCACACATAGGCAGGCAGCACAGCATGTAAAACATCCAGCTAGGAGCAAATAATTTGTATACTAGTATGTTTCCAACTTTTACAAAATTCTAATTAATATCAAAGCAGGATGTTTATAAAACCGTGATTCTTACAGAATCGCAATACAAATTGCATCGGCAGCTGGGTATATGATAATATCCTGTTGGGTGGTCTCTATAGGCGTCACGGTCATGTAGTGGTTAGCACTGTTGCCTTGCACTTCCATGGTCCGGGTTCAATTCCCACCTCAGGGTCTGTGTGCATTTGCATGTTCTCCCAGTACTTGGTTGGGTTTCCTCCTAAATGGCCCATACCGTGTGAATGAGTTTGTAAGTGTGTGTGTGTGTGTGTGTGTGCCCTGTGATGAATTGGCACCCCGTCCAGGGTGTACCTCACCTTGTACCACACTAAGTCTCCTGGGATAGGCTCCAGGCCCCATGTGACACTGTATACAGGATAAAGTGGTATAGACGGTGAGTGAGTGAGTAAGTGGTCCCTGGAGAATGCAATGTGTGGTAATAATAATTCTATATATTTTTTTATTATTATTATTACTATTATTATTATAAGAAAAATATGAATAATAGTGTGATTGCAGTTATGAGTCATGTTCACTTATCGCACATTGAAACGCATTAAAGCCAGAATGCAGGTTATTTTTTTTTGTAAAAAAAAAAAAAAAGTGTTTTTATGTAAAAGTTTTTAAATGTGTATTTAGCAGTAGTTTCACTGAATTATGAATATGTTATTTTTATTTTGAATTATTTTAAGTCTTTCTTCCCTTCTTTTGGTACTCTATTTACTTTTAATTTTTTGAGTGTTATCACTGGAGAAAAATAATTTCTTTGCATTTTTAATTACAATTATTATCCATCTCTCCATCCATCCATGTTTTTAATGTACCTGGGTTTTAAATGAAAGTACTTTCAGGAGCGTCTATCAAACAGGTGAGGTTCAGTACGCTAGTGTCTATAACCAGGGTGGTATTTGAACTCGCTTTACTTAAGGCAGAAGACCAATATCCAGAGAAGACGTCTAAATCACACCTTCTTCATAATAAACCCTCTAGAGGTGGCAGATCTCCCAGGACTTTAAGCATCGCCACCAGAAATCTTCATCACATGAACTCTGATGACTAAACCCATGCAAAATCACTTTCGTTATTACCGGTGAACCTGAACGTGGCTTTAACGTACAGTATCTCCACGTCTCCACATTGGTATATGTAGATATTCTTAAAGGTTAAGGCTACTTTTCTTCATGGTTTGCTTTTCTCCCTGGTTTCCTATCCCACTATGATGTAGAGAATTACAGAAGCGATCGAGCCAAACAAGCACGCCAGCTCGGCACGAGGCGTACGAAACCTTCGCCACGAGAAGCATTTCAATCACGCAGCCGGCTGAATTTTCTCCCAGAGCAGAGGTTAATAGCATGAACTGGCCCTCGGAGTGTGGTGTGAGAGCGCCTCCGCTGTGGCCGTAGATCTGTTTCATATGTCACCAGCTGCCTCGTGTTATCCAAGCGGACGCCCCATGATCCACGACAAGAACAGGCTGGTCATAATATCACAGGATTCCTCCGTGCTATGGACAGCTTTGTGTTGTTCTCGTCTATACGTTCGACCCCGTATGAGCAGGACACACCGGAGAGCTTCACGTCGCGTACGATAGCAGGGTTCATTCTCACACGAGCTACAATAAAAGTGGATAAAAAACGACTCAAAGGCAAAAGATGGCGGCGTAACGGCCCTATAACGCCGGGATGTCACAGAAGACTTGGCGATTTAGACGCAGTATGAGTGTGAAAATCATAAAAAGCTGCCAAGCCATGAAGTGTGACCTAATATGAACAATATGCTTCATGATAATTGCATTTATTAGCAGCTCAGCCAGACACTGTGGTAATTACATATAGTTACAGTCTGCATCCACATATTTTTGATTTATGTATTTTCGCGCTTGCTGACAGATAAATAAGAAAAAATGTTGTATTAAACAGCAATAAATATGAATTATTTCGCAATCTGCCCGGAAATAATATTGTAATGTGTGAGGCGCCGGCCTGAACCCGTGCCTCTATTTCAGCACAATGTGATGCTGCGCTTCTGAAGGAGCTCTTGATCAAAGCGTGGACGTTTCACCCCGGCCACGCACCTGCTCTCGCGCAACAAGTCTCATTTTCTTTAAATTATTTTGATCATTTTTACCCATGCTCTATTCTGAATTATTCTGTGGACTGAATTTATTTGCCTGTGTGTAAAGTGGAACCCTTAGTCAGAGGACACACGCGAGACCAAGACTGATCTGGACAAGCACACAAAGAGCGAAAAAGATTAGGATATTTCTTTATACTTCTCAACTAGAGCTGCAAATCCTAGTTACGTGATTCGATTAAATTTTAGGTCAAATGTTGCTTTTTCGATGAGATTCAACAGGACTAGAGTTTGTTGTTATTAACACTAGAGTGTTAATAAACACTGAAATACTGAGCATGGTGGCGTAGTGGGTAGCACTGTCGCCCTGCACCTCCAGGGTCAAGGGTTCGATTCCCACCTTGGGTCTGTGTGTGTGTAGGGTTTGCATGTTCTACCCGTGCTTGGTGAGTTTCTCCCAGGTACTCTGGTTTCCTTCCACAGTCCAAATACATGCAGATTAGGTTAATTGGTGTTCCCAAACTGCCCATAGTGTGTGTGTGTGTGTGTCCGTGGTGCCAACCCTGCCTCGTGCCCTAACTCTCCTGGGATAGGCTCCAGGTCCCTACACAGGATAAGCGGTATAGAAGATGAGCGAATAAATGAAGGAAATACCACAATAATCATCTTTATCTGCTAGTCTTCTGCTCCACACTCCAGTAGGTGGCAGTAATGAGGCAACAGCTCATAATTGTATTCAAAAGACAAGTACTGTACAAAAACTACAAGTAGTTTCCAAAAGATGTATTCGGTTTGTATTTTCTGCAAATTCTGTGGCATATTTTAAAGTAATTTGTCAATTTTGCCTTATTTAATGTTAGTATGTTTATCTAAATAATAAAAAAAAATGTAAATCATTTCTGAATCGAAAAACTGACCTATCGAGCCATACAAATTTATTGAAACTACAGAAGATCAGTAAAATGCTCTAAGCTTAGTTATTATTCACTGTACAGTTACTTTTATATACTCAAACAAAACAATAATGCACTCTAGTGCTACACAGTTAATCACATAAAAATCTAAATTGTGATATACAATTATTTATTCACAAAAGCTTTCAAATTATTACAGGTAAAACACGCATAGTTGGTAATTTATTAAGAGTTTGACAATCTTACATATTTGTTTATTCTTTAAAATAATTTTGGTGGGGTAAATAAATATTGGCAAATATCCTCTTAGAGAGATCATTTTAAATTTTATTGTTATTTGCCGTTAGCCTCGATAAATACACTTTTGATACCCAAAAAAAAAAACACATTTCGATTATTTTGACACATTCAAAATAAATTACAATTCAAACTGTGATATTTAACTACTAAATGTGTCCCAATGATGCAGTACATTTAGTAGTTACATATCGCAGTTTAAATCATAGTTTATGTCGAATGTTTCAAAATAATCAAATGTGATATTTTTTTTTTTTTTTACCAAACCATGCAGCCGTAATACGTACACAACTTTAACAACCGACCCAAGATCAGGTATTGGTTGTGCAGTTAGCAATAAAAAAAAATTAAAAACCCTGTGTGATGAAGCAGAGCTACTGTATTGTAGCCACGCTGACGTTGATTAGTTTCCTCTAACAGAAAGACATTTTCATCCCACAGCAATTAACAGGTGATTTTATTTTGAATTAAAGAACGACTCACCATAAAATATAAAGAAAGAAAGAAAGAAAAATTTTGAATTTTAGATTTGACTTAAACTCATTTCACAAGTAAGAAAAATGGTGAAATAAGTAAAAAATGTAAGTAAAAATTGTTTAAGATGTAAAATCGTGGTATTTTTAAATTATCCCCTGAAGCACGGCGCCATGTGTTTTATTTCAATTAGAATTTTAGGAAAATCATCTAGTATTTTATAAATGATCTCCAAACAATAAAAAATGAATTATAGTTAATAATATAATTTTAATATAATATATATTATTAATTCAGTTATTATACCTTTCGAAGTCACGCTCTCTCTCAGGTTCTCCATGTTCTGTCAAACCTCATTTGAAACTTTCTTCCAGACCTCCGTCTCTGTCTCCTCATTACCCGTTACTTCCTGCGTGTCCTTGTTACACTCGTCTCATCATCACCTGATGTCGCTGTCTAATTACCGCCTGAGGAGGCGCCGCACGGCCTCTGGGCCCGCCGCCGCTCCTCGTTTCCACAGGCTGAAGAGCCCGAGGTTTGATGAAGAGCACTCACACCTCGCTTGCTGCTGGGTCCTTATTTGGCCGGCGGTTAACGAGGAAGCATCAGAAACACTAATCATCGCTTCCTGTGTGATGCACGATGGCCTGGTGGTGTAGGAAGTGGAAGGGTGTGATGTTGAACAGAGTTTATGAGCGTGGCGTTTTCAGTAGTGGTGTAACTGACCGCTGTTGATCCCTGAGCTACGAATAAGTTGTTTATTAACCATCATGGTGTGAAATAAAATGTTACTGCGACTGTATGGCGTTATATTTGGGCCCATCCCTGAGTGAAAAATTATCATTTGTGTGCATGCAAAAAAAACAAGCTTTATGCTCACCAAGGCTGCCAAATTACACTAACAAAATCCCGCCTATGCAGTGCTACAAACCCTCTCTGTCTGCCAAAAACCAGGCCAAATAACACTAGATTAGAACGCAATTATTATTAAGATAATGCAAAGTATTATTATTATTATTATTATATAGTGTTTTCCTTTAAGATAATGATTTTTTTTGTTTTGTTTTAAGCGTTCTTTAAATGTTCCTTCAGGTAAGTTCCTATTAGCCCCGACTCTATAGCAGCTAGAAACAGTACCTTTAAATTTCTAACACAATACGACAAACAAATGCAATTTGGCAAGTTACAGAGAAACTGCACAGTGTAAACTCCTCAGTGCTTTAAGCATTTAAGAATGAATTTAAGTTTGTCTGTCCAGTCAGATTATGTCACAGCATCACGCAAAACTGGTTGGACTGAATTTAATGAAACCTTTCTTGTCCTCAGATCTCTGTCTGAAGTTTAATCTGCACCATAAGTGAAATCTAAATGTCGAGTAAAAGTGATGTTATGAACAGTTATGTGTGGGATTTATTAATCTACTGTAAAATAATCTACTAATGTAAACAAACACCTGCACCAATAGATATTAATTAGAAAAGATAAAGTGAA
>JAOVVA010000027.1:1462730-1483028 GCA_028565275.1 Leiocassis micropogon | reverse complement strand
CCATCACTCTGGAATAGGGTCAGTCTGGACTCATCAGGTCACATGACCTTTTTCCATCACTCCAAAGTCCAGTCTTTTCCTAACGAGTCTCACTAACAAGTGGTTTAAGGACACACAGCTGTCTTAGTCCCAATCACGTGAGTTCTTGTCATATCGTATGTGAGAACGCTCTTACTTTCACTATTAAACATCGCTCTGATTTCTAATGTCAGTTGTTTTCCCCCATGCATCTTTACTCAGCATTTAAGTGAACTCCTTTAATGATTTAATTTCAGCAAAGTCCTTACAGGTTCTAATTATGTGTTAAAGTGTTCTTTACAACATAATTAAGTTCCAGTCATTTGAAATCCCCTTAATTCTTTTCCGTGCTTGATGCAGACCAATAATCTGACCCTTGTGAAGTGGTGACAACTTTAGATTGATTTTGTTTTGCAAAAACAGATTTTTTTGATAATATGAGAATTTCCAAAAGAATCATGTCCAAATGAGCCTCTGAGCCACTTTCTGACACTAGGGGGCAGCAGAAATCATTTTTATTCTTTAAAAAAATACAATAAGTGCTTGGGCTTTTCCAGGTCACTTAAAATAAACTTAGCGAATATTATAAGGTCACGCAGGTGTCAGCTATTCTCTTAATGATGCCAGGGGGAAAACCAATTCTCTTATATAATAATGAAGCAACGTCATACGCTCAGCTTTCTGGGTTTTATGAATCATTTCAGTCTTTCAGAATTTCCAGTTTATTCATTAGGAATGATGCTAACCATATGAGTTTTATTGGGTTCTTTCTTCCTTGAAAGTTTCCAGATGCGTGAAATTTTTATTTATTTATTTTTTTTTACATTAGTACATACTACGCTGAGAACTCAAACAGATGTCATGTGGGATCGTGTACAGTAATGTGATATGTGATATACGATCATGTGAAAATAAATTAAGCGTGGTGAGAGACGCATGTCTAAACTGACTGGAGTTCATGTTATTTTTTCCGTCAGGATCGTTTCTTTAGGCGGTAGGTTAGAGGTTTCGCTTTGCAGCTATTGTGAAGTTCCTCGAGTGTCATGTGCATCATAGATAAAGTAAACCACGTGACACTTACATGCTGCAACACAAGTTTTCTTTCGCAGGACTCCACCTCTGTCTGAATACTCAAGTTCTGTAAGGAGAAAAGAGCACTCTTAGTTTTGAAAGCATTCTTTCGCATGCTGTAATAAAGGAAAGGATTTCGTCTCTCTCGAGCATCACTTACGATGTGCTCCAGCTGGTGCTGAATGATATACTCATAATCCCGAGAGATCTCCTCTTTAGTCTTGGTGCTTACGCAGGAGAGGACGAGAGGTAGAAGGAGAAACACCGAAACAGAAGTGCCAAGAAGATGCTGGGAATGAAATTGAAATAAAAAAATATTCAAAATCAGTCAAGATCTAATTCATCTCTCAGTAATAATAACGGTACTGAGCTGCACGCTGCACCATCAGTGTTTCGTTCACATCTAGCGGTGCACAAAGTGGACGCAAATCTAATTAAAGAAGCTCATTAAAAATACCATTTTTTTAAAGGTTTAATTATCTACATTATTGATTACTTGATTCAGGCTCATTTTTTACTTATTCCAGGGACTTTTTGTGTATTATACAAAAATAAAGACTTGTATTATTACAGATCACCCTTAAAGGTGAAAACCATGTACACTGGACTGTGATAAGGAAAGTAATCACAGTTAGTAACCTTTTTCCTGTAAGATTGAACACACATGCTTCCCAATCCTGGTTTTAAGAAACCCCTGTTATAACACACACACACACGCACACACACACACACCAGCCTTGGGAACTTTAATAAGATCTGTCAGTTAGGCTTATGTCCCGGATCAAAGAAAAAAAAAAAAGAAACGCTGAAATGTGCACAACATGACAGACAGAGGGTTCTCCACAGCCAGTATCGGAAACGTCTCGGGAAATAAAGGCATCAAACTGTACTTATTCCTCATCGCTCTATGATTACCTTCTTTAACATTTAACATAAGATTTATGAGTCACTGTTAAGAGTTAATTTAATGTAAAATTAAAAAAACAAGTGAAATGCACTCATACTTTTCTTTTAATATTCGGTCCATTTTTTTTCCCATTCTGCATTCATCTTTATTTCGGGTATATAAATATAAATGAATGGAACAAAAGAGCTCTGACTCCTTTAAATGTCATTTCTCATGCTGTCAGTTTGAAATGAACCGCACCACGTCCTGGTACAGCCGTCCTGAAAAGGGAAAGCAGCTGCAAATTACCTTTTGTTTGATGTTCACGATGTAAATGAACACAAAACGAAACTGTTCTCTTTCTGAACTGGAAGCTCTCGCTTGATAACAAAACAAACACATGCATTGTGACAAAATCTAGAGCTTAATAAGTTCTTGGGTCCTGTTCAGGGTCGCGGGAAGGTTGGAGCACAAAGTGAGGTAGACACACACACACACACACACTCACATTTACAATTTGGAAACAGCAATTAGCTTTCCCGGTGTGTCTTTGGACTGCGGGAGGAAACCGGAGTACCCGGAGGAAACCCACCAAGCGCGGGGAGAACGTACAAACTCCACGCAAACACCGGGCCGAGGCGGGAATCGAACCCTCGACCCAGTACGGTTCACTTTAAAGTTCATACTGTATGCTCTGTTCTCACTGAGTCACTCAACCAAGTACCAAGTCAGAACCAAAAGTAAAAGGGGTGTGGTCAGGCCTGATCCAGCTCGTGCGCAAAGTCGAGGCAAAAATCCAGGATGGAACTCGCTGTGTTTCAGGCTGGTGAAAAGTGCCAAAAAATGTTGCCATGGGTTCGGTTTTTAGGAGGAGTTGGATCAAATCCAGCTCCACCCACCAAACTACTGGTTCGGCATCTCCATCAACACCACCTGAGTAGGAAAAACTCATAAAACAAATAATAAAGTGAACCGTACTCAAAGTACCTCTAGAGATAACCTCAGTACAGTTGGTTTTGTCACATGTTTGATTTGTGGTCAGAACTTGATGCTTGCGGTTTATTGCATGTTAAACATACTGTAGTTTGGTTGCCCATGACAAAGTAAATATTGTTGGGAATCAAGTGATAAACTGATCGAGATGCGCTGATACAGTCCGAATCATGCTTTCGAGGAATAAAGCAGCACTAACTTATAATACAGTGAACAACTTATAGTTCCTTTTTTAATGGACCTGCTGGAACAGAAGACGCAGCTGCATTTATTACTTAATTACGTTCGAGTGATGAGGTGGCCTTTGGCATGAAGCAGGAGCTGGTTTGTTTATTCTCTAACGAAAAAATTCCTTCTCCTGCTGATTTCAGCTCCCACACTTCTGAATGATCACTCACGCACTTATGCTCAATACAATATGGTCACAGGGGGTCTGGAGTTTTCCATAAATTATTGAATCTATGTGCTGCATCAGGCCATGAACTAATAAACTGTGGAATTTAGAAGCTGTCTCAGACATCGGATGAGCAAATGATGGAATCTTGAAGATGTCTCAGGCTACGAATGAATAAAATATGGAATCTAGAAGCTGTTTCAGTTCACCAATGAATGAATGATGGACCCTAGAAGCTGCTCCAGAACATGGATGAACAAAAGATGGAATCTAGAAGCAGGTTCAGGCCGTGAATAAATACAGTATGGAATCTAGAAGCTGTTTCAGTTCACAAATGAACAAATGATGGACTCTAGAAGCCGCTTCAGACCACAAATGACTAAAGTACGGAATCTAGAAGCTGTTTCAGGGCCACGGTTGAACAAATGATGGACAAGCTGTTTCAGATCATGGATGACTAAAGTATGGAACCTAGAAGCTCCTCCGGACCATGAATGAACTCAGTATGGAATCTAGAAGCTGCTTGAACAAATGATGAACTCCAGAAGCTGGACATGTACTTTAATAGGACTGCGTGTGGTCTGGTTAAATAGGAACTTCTGTGTGTGTGTGTGTGTGTGCGGTGTGTGTGTGTGTGTGCGGTGTGTGTGTGTGCACTTCTGAAGCGCATCTAACTCATGTCTAAAACTGGATGTGTTGTTGGAGTTTAGCAAGGGCAGATGATTAGATGGAATATCACACATCCTGTGAACAATGAATGCACAGTTCCTTGTTTTTTGTTTTTTTTGTGTTGTTTTGTTTGGGGTGTTTTTTTGTTTGTTTTTTTGCTTCTTATCTCCAGGATCTCTGTAAGAGGCTTTTCCTTGGTGCCACACGCGCCGCGCGGATTCGCTTTCGATATGACTTTCCTTTCTTGTAAACCTTCTTTCCTTTTGACTGTAACAATTAGAGATAAGTCACCGGGATTTCCCCGGAATTGTAGTATAAATAGGCACCGACCTGCGCCCGATCCCGTCCTCAGGCGCACACTGAACGCCCTGGAACAGAGACACGCTACAGGCGCGGAGACGCACCGCGGCGGCACAGGTAAGACCGGCGCATTGCTCACTACCACTCCGCTGTCTGTTCATTTCACTTTTTTTCCCCCTAATTATTATTATTCCAGAAATGAAATAAAAAATATATTATAATAATAATAATAATAATAATAACAATCATTTTTCTTACCATTTGTCATTTTTGGTCCATGTTCACACGCCTGAATGATTCGTGCTGAAGTCCTCTTCAACTGGACAGTCCAAACCCCTGCATGCGGGCTACATTTTCCTTTCCTTTTTTTGTTTTTTTGGCGCCAGTCTCTCCCAGTCCGCGGCTCTGTGGCGCAGCTCGCTCTCTCGGCTCGCTTTTAGTTGCGCGTAAACTCAGAGTCGCGCATTTCGGCGCTGTTATGAAGTTTCCGCCCCTACAGCGTTGCCAGGTGCTGCTGGTGAAAATAAAAGTGGTTCCCAAAAAAGTGTCGGATTTCAGTCCGAACTGTCGTGATTTCATAATATAACATCAACCAGAATAAAAATAAAAATAAAAATAAAAAAAAAAAGGATCAGATGCCGCGTCCGAAAGGGAAGTGCCAGAAGAATTACGCAAGCGCAGGTGATCTGCTGCGCGCGTCTGGACGCACCAACCTGTGCCACATGTCTCAGTCCGGAATGTCTCACTGCTCCTTCCTGATCACTGATTTTTGTTCTTCATTTTTTTTAAATATCATTTACCCATCATGCATTGATGATTAGGCTTGTTCCAAATCATATGCTCCCTAGTCTAAGCCTATATAGTGCACTATGTTCAGCGTTCACATTTAATTGGCTACTGACCAGACCAGAATAAAACTCTTTCAGTAGAGAAAACATTACATAACATCAGCCAAACATACAACACACACACACACACACACACACACACACACACCCCTCACTGTAACCCATCCATGATCATTCACCTGCCCAAAAAAGAAAAAGAAAAAAAAAACTTTCCTTCTTTTTTTTTTTTTTTTCTTTCGTTTTCTCCTTATGACGCGCATTACCGGTATCCTGCTCACTGAACCGACTCTTTCGAACAAACCCTGCGGCCTGAACCCTGAGCTCTGAGGGAGAGTCGTTTGGTTGGGTTGATTCACCGCCCAGGGCGTTCTGCAGAAACATTTTTACTTTTTTTTACTTTTTTTTTTTTTTTTTTTTAAATTCCCTGTGACTGAAGTCCTCCTCCTGTCATTGTGTCTAATATTTACAGCTTAAATAGAAGCTCTTATTTTATCTATCTAAGTTCATTTTATGTAATATAATAAATCTGCTTATGTAATTTACCCACAAGTCAACAGTACGAATGACTCATTTTATGTGTTCAGATTTATTAAACCAATTAAACTAATTTATTAAACTAATCTAAATCCGTCTTCAGTTCCTGCCTCCATGCATGGAATTTGCCTGTTCTCACAGTGCTTGCCGGGTACTCCAGTTTCCTCCCAAAGACATGCATGTCAGGATAATTGGCATTCCCAGATTGCCCATAGTATGTTAATGAGAGTGTGTGTGTGTGTGTGTGTGTGTGTGAGTGTGTGTGTGTGTGAGTATGCCCTGCGATGGATTGGTGATTAGTGAGTGAGAGTAAAGTCTCGCCAAGAACACATTTACAGATGAAAATCATTAGATCCATAATAACACAATAAGTTTTTTTACATTTTCTGTAATATAATAAATCTGCTCATGTAATTTACTTTTACGTCAACAGTACAAATGAACTATTACTATTATTAGGTGGGATGGTGGCGTAGGGGGTAGCACTGTTGCCTGGCACCTTCATGGTCCGGGTTCGATTCGGGTACTCCAGTTTCCTCCTACAGACATACATGTTAGGCTAATTGTCATTCCCAAATTGCCCATAGTGTGTGAATAATAATCGGGTGTCGAGCTGGCAACCAGACCTCTTAAGTAACTTCCACAGAAGGGTGGGGAGTATCTGTCTACCGATGTACCGGATAGCACGTGGTCGGACCAAAACACTACGGTTAATAATATGACTGCTATAACTTCTACTACTGACTACTATTACTAATACTACCTCTATTTTTACTATGATAGTATGATAGTAATAGTAAAAATATCAATACTACTATAAAATGCTCCTACTATTCTATCTCATACTGTAGTTCACACAAGAAATGCATTTACTCCACACCTCTAATATCTACAATCAGTGGAACACGCGCACATGTGACTGCTCAGAGAGAGAGAGTGATTAAACAAGAGCCAGAGAGAATGATTCATGTTTTTTTCTTTTTTTTTTCCTTTTGCATGTTACTGATACAACACCATCATAAAACTCTGATTGCCCCACCACCTGCATGTCAAAGGCCAGAAACTTGACTGCATAAAACAGCTCGCTTTCGATTTCCAAAAACTTGAAAAATGTTGTTTTCTTTTGCTAATTTCTAGAATACTTACTGTATTTGCCTTAAACACACAAGATAAGCTAAATGTGGAGAAAACTAGAAATGTTCATTGACCACCAGACTGTCAAAACTCTCAAAACCTTTATATATATAAAATTTTATTTATATATATATATATATATATATATATATGCACAGTGCATATAGGATCACCAGCACCCATAATAACTACCACTATATCACCACTACTATTATTACAACTATTACTAATAACACTATTACTAATAACACTATTACACTATTACTACTACTGTACGCATGCTAATACTAATACTATTATGACTACTATTACTACCACTACCACCATACCTACTACTGCTGTTCCTATTACTATAACTACTATTATTACTACTACAAGTACTAGGCTTACTACTATTACTATTACTAATTTTCCGCTACCACTCCTCCTCCTCCCACTGCTACTACACCTATTACCAACAGTACTATTAAGACTAATATGATTACTATTACACCATCCGCTACTGCTATTTTTTAACTACTACTACTACTACTACTACTACTACTACTACACTTTATTTAAATAGAAGTATGTGATAGGTCAAAAGTAGTAAATGATTAAAAGAAAAGATATCAAGGTTATTGGACATATAAAGTATAAGTAGAAAAGTAAAACAAAAAATGATGGCATTATAAAGTATTATACAGACTAATGAAAAAGAGTTTAAACTTCCTTATTTCAAACATTATAAGAAAACCAGATGTAAGGTGCTATAGTATTTAGAACCCCTTAGAGTTCTCCAGAAGGCAGAAAACAAAAGAGGTACTAGACAAAAAGGTACTAGAGCTAACCTTTCTTTCTAAATAGTTTATACAGAGAGATTTACATATGGGTAGAAATGTGTTAATAGTGTGTACAAAAGCCTTTTGTAATATATTTAATGCATAATATATAAATAATAATAATAATAATAATAAAGGAGTAATGTCATTTTATTTCATGAGTAATATAAAAGATATTTATAATACATACATTTTATATTACATGTTGATATTTTGTCTTCCACATTATTCAACATACTCTCTCTTCAATTGTTTTTATTAATTTTTTTGTAAACAGTAAAAAAAAATATCGACTTTTTTTTCCCTCTCTCCCTCCACTTTATTAGGAACTCCCTTACACCTGTTCGTTATAACTCAGTCAGACATGTCGTAGCAGTGTAATGTACAGCGTGTAATCATGCAGATACATGTCACGCGCTTCGGCACATGATCACATCAAAACATTCGAATGAGGAAATAATGTGAAATTTGTGTGGGACATGGATTATGATGCCAGGTTCAGCGATTTTAACACAAATCCAGCCTTACACAGTTTACACAGAAATCCAGGTGGTGTTTACCTGTCTGGTTTGAGTGAGCCTGTTGGTTCACGCAGGTGATGTGTTCTTCTGCTGTTGTAGCTCATCCACCTTGAAGTTTAACAGGCTATGGGTTCTGTGATGCTTTTCTCCTTGGGATAGTTATAAAGAGTGATTATTTGAGTTGCTATAGCCTTCCAATCAGTTTTAGAGTCCAAATAAAGCTCTCCAGGTGTTTATTTTTGTTTGTTTGTTTGCACTATTCTGGATTAACTCTAGAGGTGTCTGTGGGTTAAAATCCACAGGAGATCTGTTTCCCAGCAGTTTCCCATGTGCATGATCTTATCGCTGCCACGTGATTGGTTGATTGGTTAATTAAATGCATGAGCAGGTGCTCAGGTGTTTCTAATAAAGTGGGCACTGGGTGTATATGATTAAATACACTTACATACACTCATTGGGTATTTTATCATGTCACTTTGGAACACATTATAGATGTACAGGTACTGACTGTAGTGTACCTGAAGCAATGACATAAGTATTGCCCCCCCCCCCCCCTTTACATCAGATGACGGTAACACTGTAGTCGGCGTCTGATGATCTACGAGTGAACAGCATGTAATAATCAGGATAAACTGTATTACACTCAGCAATAAAAGCTTTTCAGGATGTTGCAGTATAAGAACTTTTGTTTTGTTTTCATAATAATGACCCAGTCTGATCCTCTCCAATAGCTTTAAGCAAATGAAACTTGTTGCCAAAATAAACTGAATTATTTTCAGAACAAAGAGTCGTTTATATAATTATATCAAGGTTTTATCTCTTTCTGACAACAACAATAATTGTGGTTAAAGATCCATCAATTAAAAATGTTCTCAGGGAGACAGATATTTATTGTGCCACCCTTACATTACAGTAAGAATTCTGTAAATATTAATTATAGTAGTTATAGGTAAATCTACAGGATAAAAATTAGTTTGGGTTATAAAGACTAAAAGATGTGGTGTCTAGTGTTGGTGTTGTGTAGATTGTATTTCACAGGCGTGACATCATGTTACATCAAAATGAATTAAAACAAAACTGCATGAACAAAACTAGACTGATCTATTTTTTTAAGATTGACATAAGAGAGAAAGACACACACACACACACAGACACACAGACACACACACAGACACATGCACACACATGTGCATGCAAACATATCGACAACCCTGGTGAAGATTGTTTTTTAAACCTCGAGGTGAATTTTGGCTGAGGAATATGAGCGATGTATTAAAACTACCTCATACAGGAACCTGAGGAAGGCGACACGACACCGGACAAATACAACGTGACACTTTTGAGAAGAACAAATATGAAACGTTTCCTCAAGGACTCGAAACAAACACGACTGCACTTGTCGCCAGGACTGATCATGATTCATTTGGAAAATATTTTCCCACATTTACTGAGTCAGTGACATTTTTTTATCATGAATCGGTTTGCGAGGATTAGTGGCTTGATGAGAGAGAAATCACATTTTTGAACATGTGACGCTCTGATTGGCTGGAAGGGTGGAGATTTGATTAAAAAATAAATATTTATATTCATTATTTGAACACTGTATTAAACATAATAATAAATATTTTATTTTAGGATTTGATTAGAATCATTAAACTTTACGCAAACACATTGAACATCTGGAAAAAGTGTTTGTGACCTGAAAAAAAAAAAAAAAGAAAACTGAAAATGAATCATAGTGATTATCGTCTTAACGATAATAAGGCTTTAAATTTGCACACTTTAGAAAACATTTAATGAGAAATAGCACTGATCTTTAAGGGGATAGGTAAATAATTAAATAATTAATTTCAAAACATCAAAAAAAATATCATGTTTGTATAGTATATGGTTAAAAAGAACTAAAATTTAGTTCATCCTATTTTGTGCTGAAAAAGTATACGTCACTCTATACGGCACAATCCTGAGCTCGATATATGTTTATTTAAAAGAAAAAAGAAATCCTGGGAAAACAGATAAACGCTGAAATTACCTGAGCTTTAAGCTTTAACGCAATCATTAAGATTTAGTTCAGGATTGTGTGATTCCATTTTCGCTCACGCTCACAGGATGCTTACGTCCCTGATTATGTTTTCTCTTCTATTGTTTTTCGTCTCTTGGCCGTGGGTCCGTGTGTTGACACTTCAGTGGTGAGACTGGTAGAAAAATGGGTCCTTGTTAACAAATAAGGGTGGCAACTGCCTGGGGCCCCAAGGTCAGCTGAGTCTCCTGATTTCTTCATCATCTAATTCTGTGAGCAAGATTTATAACAATTTATACAGTTTATAGATAAGGCTTTCATAAGTGTTGCGCTGACAATGGAAGGCTATAATTCCCAACCAGAGAAATCTCCATAACCGACCTCTAAATATTGTCTATTAGCGCTGGAACTTGGCATAAAGAAAAAAAGCTGACCATTTCGGGGTCATTCTAATATAGCTGAATATACACAGTATATCCTATATAGGGCACATCTGGCAGTGTGTCTATAGTAATTACTGAATTGATGCCTTGATAGTTTAGGAAATAAATTACTAAATATAACGTATAAAATATTTATAGGACTTATAGTCCTAAAAAAAACAAAAACAAAAAAAAAGCATTTTAAGAATTAAAAGTGTTAGAAAGAACCCAAGTTCATATTCGCAATAAAGAAAGTAAAATCTGCACACTGTGTGTATAACATTAACTTTTTCCATGTGTTTTTGGCACGTTTCCTCAGTGGGAATTTGCCCTTTTCTACAAACAGACACATCTTTTCCTTCTTGCTGAGAACGTGGCCTTTGCAGCCTCACACTCGTGAGACAGAGCTGAGATTTTACAGTCCATTGTTGTTGTTGTATTTTTTTTTCTTACAGTAAGAAAGAATCTGGTTCAAGCACACAGATCAGGGTCGAGGTTTAAACCCCGACCCTCTGGTCGATGCCCTTATTTTCTGTATTTACAGTGAAGTGAAATATGAGATTTATAGCACCAATAACTTGTGAAAATGTTGAGGGAAAAGGGACACATCCTCTTCAAAGAGAAACAAGGAAGAAGGAAAGTGAAAGAGTGTTAGTGTTCTACTGTAAATCTTATTCTTGTTCTTCTTCTTATTGTTAGTATTATTCTGATTATTTTATTATTGTTTTTAGACAATAGAAACACTGTAGACATTGGAAAATACAGTACTATATGTATTGTAGTGTGTGTGTGTGCGATGTTCGTGCATGTCTTAGTGTATGCATATAATAGAAAGTTATAGTTAGTTTCCATAAAATTTTAAGAAATTGAATTTTCATTTTTAACCTTATTTTATAACTCACAGTGTATAAACTATAAACTCATCACTTCGAAATTATTACTACTAACAAAATCTTAATTGTTCTTATAACTACTCATAGAAACTCTCTATAAAATATTTCTATATTATTATGATTATTATGATTATTATGATTATTATTAGTCATAATTCCAAGCACCTGGACATATTTTGCATTTAACATCAATGGGCAAATTAATCACATTTATAGCAATTTGACATAAAAAAAAATGCTAGAAAATGAAATTAGAAGTTATTTCTTTTAATTCTGCTTATACTGTAAATCCATCATTTTACTTAAGTTATAAAAAAAAAACTTATATTATAAAATGTATATAATATAAGTTATATTATTTAAAAAAATCATGTTACTGAAATTATTTTGTAATTTTATTGTGACCTTTTACCTTTACTTAAAAGTTATCTTGCAAATGTTGTATAAGTTATAAATATCGGTTGTTATTCTGAATAGTTTTTTCAAATATACTGTATACAGAGCCATACAAAAGTTTTTAAACTGCTTGAGGTTCATTCCTTTTATGCCCGCAGATGTATACCCATGTGCTCGCTCTCAGATCCCGATGCCACCTTAAACCAGTATTTATTAAAGATATTTATAGAGTAAAGACCCATAAACAATACTTGTGGTTACCGTGAATCATAAACGTGTGAGGTCTAAAGTTCTTCATAAAGTCATATCTAACATTACTTGATTCATAAGAAGCATATCACTTCCTTGGTCTAACATGAAGCCATTCAAACATCAGAAACATGCTAGATAAAAGGATTTCCAGTGTTTATTTATCGTGTTATACTATATTTGTACTTTTTTAATAAATGTGCATGTTTTTGCGTATGAATACATTTTCTGTAAATCATATATGTATACAATCACAAAGTACATTTTCTTTCTTTTTAAATGTAAACTTGGTGTAAGTAGACAGACTTTAACAAACAAAGAAAAATCCCCACATCCAAGACCTTCCTAATTTTATTAATATAATCTATTATTTAAATAAATACAGTAATAATTTAGTTAAACATTGAAGCTTGAGAGTTTTTTTAAATTCCTAAACTTTTCTTTGACCTCAAACTTTATTCTGATGCCTGAGGAAATTGTATTTTTAGCCAGGCATTAAATTCACCCTAAACCAAACTTGGCAATCAATTAATAATAACAGCAAAAGCAGCAACAACAACAATAACAACAATAATAATACTATAATAATAATAATAATAATTATAATAATAATACAAAAGACTACAAATGAAAAAAATCTGTTAAATAAGATCAACAAAAACAGCTAAATGAATTAAAGAAAGCCTAATAATGTCAGAGGTAATAGTTCTTGATCAGGACAGATAATGACAGTTGCTTATGAAGAACAAACACAGTAAAAATAAATCTGTGTTCGTTGTCTGAGTCATGCATGATTATGTGAGTAATACAAGGATTCGTTCTTCCGAAATGAACAAGCATGGCTTTGGTTTTGATTATGTTAATTCCTCAAGTCAAACTTGTTATACCATGACATGAAGTCATCCACCACCGGCCCATGTCCCGACTCTTTAGCCTTCAGCTGATCAAGAAGATTTCATGCACTTTTAGTAACAAAAATGCAGTGGTGCCAACCTCTAGAGGTGCAAAATGATGAATAGTACAGAATCTAAGGAACATATGTATAAATATAAATTTATTAAGCTATGTCGTTAAACACAATTAACGACATAATGTGAGTAACAAAGGTGCAGTTAAGGTGTGGTGTGGAAAATATGGAGCGAGTTGATAAGGAGGACATCACTGCATCTAACAATAACAAAAAAGAGCAAATAAGTAAAAATAATGATATCAAACTAATTTTAAAAAAATGACACCACCGTCAATGCGGCATCCTTGACACCTCCACCCCATCTCTACCAACTGAAGTGTCTCCACCTGGGCGTCCACTTAACCTTTGTATCTCTTGTTTAACCAGTTTCTCAAAACTTTTCATAGTCAAGGAAGTAAGAGCAACCGGCATAGAGTTATTAATCATAGGAACTCTGGTTGAATAGATGAACTCTGCAGTGGGAGAGACTGATTAAAAATATGAGGAAAAACAACACCATTTAAATGCACAGCGCAGAACATTAAAGGTCACCTATTATGTAAAATATGTTTAGATGTTCTAGCGTGCGTGGACAAACAAACAAATAAAAATGACATTTTTCTGTTGGCCTTTAAACAAAGCAACCCCTAATGTGACCTCATAGAAGTAGATCCCGTCCCCCAGCTTTGATGTTTTCTGGAGGGGCGGGGCCCAGCAGTAGCTCATTTACAGAGAAACAGAAGCAGCGCATTTGCAAGAGGAATCTCACTGGGTGTACAAGAATGAATTATCTGTGGGGTATTTCAGCTGAAGCGTTAACACACACACACACACACACACACACACACACACACACACACACTTCCACAGGAGCTCTGTGTTAACCACTGATGTTACCCCGGTCCAGGGCTTTCACCTTCCTTCCTGTGTTTAAAATTATTTTGGACAGAGTAAACACAGTGGGGTAGTGGTTAGCACTGTCACAGTGGGGTAGTGGTTAGCACTGTCGCCTTCCACCTCCAGGGTCCAGGTTCGATTCCCATCTCTGTGCGCATGGAGTTTGCATGTTCTCCCCATGCTTGGCGGGTTTCCTCCCACAGTCTGAAGATATGCAGGTTAGGCTAATTGGCGTTCCCAAATTGCCCGTAGTGTGTGTGTGTGTGTGTGTGTGTGTGCCGTGCGATGGATTGGCACCCTTTCCAGGGTGTGCCCCGCCTCGTGGGATAGGCTCCAGGTCCCTGTGACCCTGAATACAGGATAAAGCGGTATAGAAGATGAGTGAGTGAGTAAGTAAATGAGTAAATGCTTATCTTACTAACAGAAGTTTTCTTTATGATTTATGATTTTTATGGTTTTCAATTTGATCAACCAAAAATATTATTATTTAATCTATATGTTTTCATTAAAAAATAATAGGTTTTGTCTATACGCTGGTCAGAACTTGCTCTTTCAATAATATCGTTATGTTTCATACATTGGAGGACCAGAAACCAGTCTCAGAAAAATTTCTGTCTCTATATCTGTCTGTCTCTTTGTATGTCTGTATGTATTTTCTAGCCATATTTTGGCACAGCATTACGCAAAACTGTCTGGAATAAATGGAATAAAAATGTTAAGTGGAAGGGTGCCAGATTACAAAGAGGAAGTTTTAACAGCGTACTGCGTCTATGTCAAACTGTGGGCGCGTCTTAAATTGACCGAATTGAATGAACCTTTTGCAGTACTTAAATATCTGCCAGGGCCCGTATTTACAAAACTTACTAAACCTAAAAGTTGCTCCTAGTGACGGAATTTTAAGAAAATTCTTAGAATTATGACATTTCATTAGAATTTCTCCTTAAATTTAGGACTAAATCTTAGTAAAGATAAAAATGATTCACGAAACATCTTAGCCCAAAAAACAGCTCCTAAGGTAAAAATTGTTAAGAGTAGAGAGGAGGACTTTTAGGAGGCTTAAGAGTTTCTATAGCAGGCCTACGAGTGGCGCAGTGGTAAAGTGCTCGCCCTATCATCCGGAGATCGCTGGTTCGATTCCCGGGTGATGCCTCTCGTAGCCGGAGGTCTAGAGAGAGCTGATTGGCCGAGTTCTCTCAGAGGGCAAGGATGAGAGGTACTTCGTGCTCCCGCATTAATCACGGCTCTTCAGCCAAACCGTCTGTGAGCTCACGCAAGCGGATAGCGCCACCAAAAAGATGCGCTGGGCTGGCGTCACGTGCTTAGGAGGAAACACGTGATAGTCTTCGGCCTTCCCGGCTGAGTGGTAGTAGTGACGGGGAGGAATTGGACACGACTAAATTAGGGAGGAAATCAGGAAAAAAATCTAAAAATAAAAAAGAGTTTCTATAGCAGAGGACAAAATAGGAGAAAGAAGAAATATTCTTAAAAGTAAACACTGTTCTTCTGTCCAATTTGGTTTTCTTGTTGTTTAAATTTTTTCTCTCTCTCTCATGGATTGTTGACTACGTACCATCCAAAAGTGCAACTTAAATAGACTGTCCTCCAATCATGTAAATTGGTAAAAGCTGAGCCATTTTCTCCCATCCATCTAAAATGGATTACAAGTCATAAAATCAGTACGGTAAATAAATGCAAGAACTTACATTTATATAGTAACTACTGTGTGGAAATTGGTTGCTTCAAAAGTAGACACATTTTCAACATTTGGCTGTTTAATTATCATTACGTTATTTAGCCTAGAATTACTACTTTAAAATTGTAATTTAATTACATTACTGATTATTACATGTAAAAAGTAATCAGATTACTAATAACTTTACTTTCAAGTTACTAAACATCTGTCACTGCGTGTACCTGTGATGGGCTTCGCCTTAACTTCTTTTCGCTCCTCGCTCACTCCGTAGGATCCCTACGTAGGCGCCCCACCGTTCTGCAGGTGCGCGATTTTTAAATGCATTTTGTTTAATTTTTAAACACTACATTTACAACACTAGTAACGTAATGTTATTGACATTGGTAACTGTAATCAAATTACTTGTATTTAAAATGTATAAGGCGTTACATTACTGCGTTACCAGGAAAATTAATCAGATTACAGTGTAACGCGTTATTCCCAACTCTGGTAACCAAACACCTGCCCCAATAGATATTAATTAGAAAAGATAAAGTGAATATTTTGACTGGGATTAGTTCATATTTTCACTTTGGCTGAAATAACAGCGCTGAAGTGGTATAAGTGAATTTTAACACGCTGGAGTCGTTTTAAGACAAAACTTCATCTTTATCCTTTGATCTACTTTTTCAAGACAGTCAGACGTGTACGTGGCCTTTACATTGAAATTGTAAAAGTCTATTTTTAGTTTTAAATAGGTGATTTAAATAAAAAATATATATATTAGGCATGAAACAAATCTGATAAATATTAAATTGTATTATGTAAGTTATAAAAAAGAACATTGGCACTAAAATAAAATATTCTAAACTGTTTTAAGTAAAAAAGGCCATTTGCTGAAAAACAAAAGAGATAAAGTAAGTAAGACTTATGGTAAAAGCTTGGAATATGAAACCTAATACTCATGATTTTTCACCGCTGTATATAAATATCTATATCTAGTACAACAATGGAGACCCCTTTGAGAACCGTGGCTCTACAGGATGTGGCATTGTGGCCATAATACAAAATGTGCTGACATTCTGGTTGCATTGTTTAAAACTCACAGATATGCTCCTGTAACGTAGCCGTAAGCGTTATTTTTCAGAGGCTTCTTCTCGTTCTTCTTCCACTTTTTTCTTTGAGTACGCTTCAACATTTTTAGAAAACGTGGTGATTTGGTGTTTACTCTGCCACTCGGTAAACTCTCTAAACATGATTTATGAGAGCAGGGAAAACTTCCCGCTCTCAGGATGGGGGTGTCGGATTTGTCGGCCTTCAGGTTAAATATGAAAGGATTTTTTCTATCACACACATGAACCTATGGTGTTCTGATGGATATTCGATGGAGCTCACAGCGTATCAGCTTCCAAAAACATCAAGAAAATAACTCCACTTTTTAATTATATCCAGGCTGGCTTTTGCCATCGTAGGCATTTACAGTATGCAGCTGGGAGTCTTGTATCTACTTACACCTTGGAGAGATTAAGGGGTTGAGATTTTTTTTTAAGAGCACTGCTTGGAACAATCTTTAGACAGAAACATCTATCTATTTATCTATCTGTCTGTCTGTCTGTCTGTCTGTCTGTCTGTCTGTCTGGGATGTGACTGTAAGTGCAGGCATCTTTATTTAATAAACAAACTGAAACTAAACAAAACTATGGATAAACTAAGTCTAGGAACTAACAACAAGCAAGTCACTAGCATTAACATGAAATGAACCAGAGATGAACATAAAAGAACCACCCCCTCAAAGAAAACCAAAATGTACAAAGGGCTTTAAATAAACCAACTGATTAAACTAAAAAAGCACCTATAAACAATTACCTATATGGTGACTCAAGAAAGCACCAGAAGATAATTATCAACTTAAAAGTCCAAAGAAAACCCGGTCAAGCTCGGACCTGCCTCGCCTTTTTCCGTTGAGGAGATGACGGGTTCTTTCACTGTGGAGATTGTTGCTTCGTCTCAGGGTCGTACCCGTACACCTAGGTTTCACCACCGTTAATGATCCTCGATATGAAGGACGGGTCATCCATGGCTCGCTGGCAGGGTTCTTGGCATGATCCTTTTGTTCCTGGGTCAGCAGCCTGGGAACGAACTGGGGGCAGCAACATGACGCATGTTCAAATCACATGTGAGGATTGTCTGGACTGTTCCGTATGACACAGCAACGATGTCCAACAGCAGCGATGTTGTGAATTGTTCTCCAACAATCATCATGCACAAGCTGATGAACAGTTTTGTCATTTTTGGGGGGTTGAGCTTGTTAAACATCTTCCTGATCTCTTGTCGTCTTCCAGTGATGTTCTTCGGCTCTTGAAGCGTGCGTGCCACTCAAAACACCCTGAACGACTTGCTGCAGCATCACCGTAAAACTTGCCGTGTCGTGTTAAACGTCTCTGTCCCAGATTTGCCCAGTTTCACCCGATGTATGCAGGGGGATGTCTTTTGGCACACTGACTTACAGCATGAAGGTCGGTGCTCCCTGTAACTGTGCGTGCAGCCTTCCATCTGATGGAAAACTTTTTGATACCACCTCATAGTTATTCAGATGGTTAGCACTACCTCATTCCTTTACTTAATTTTTGCACACTTTCAATATTATCCAGCACTAATGTTATCCATTACTGAGACTGCACTGATCAGCCATAATATTATGACCACCTGCGTAGTATTGAGCAGGTCCCGCATTTGCCACCTTCTCTCCAATGGTCATGGCCACCCATGACCGGGTGGCCATGACCATGTCGCCAGTTTACCAGTTATCCTTCCATGCATCACTTTTGGTATGTCCTGACCACTGCAGATCGGGAACATCCCACAAGAGCTGCAGTTTTGGAGTTACTCTGATCCAGCCCACTAGCCATTACAATCTGGGTCTCGTCAATGTCGCTTAAATTCTTAGGCTTGGTCATTTTTTCTGCTTCCAACACATCAACTTCAGTAACAAAATGTTCACTTGCTGTCTAATACTTTATATCCCACCCACTTCCAGGTGCCACTGCAATGGGATTTTACTTTAACTTTCAAAATTGTGATGTCTAGACGCCTGAATCAGAGCAGCTCTTATGGGATGTTCCCGGTCTGCAGTGGTCAGGACGTGCCAAAAGTGATCCAAGTAAGGAAAACCGGTGAACCTGCAGCAGGGTCATGGAACGCAGAGGCGCAGTGATGCACGTGGGGAGTGAAGGCTGATCCAACAGAAAGCTACTGTTGCTCTAATTCCCGAAAAGGTTCATGCTGGTTCCAGTAGAAATTTATCAGAACACACAGTCCATCAGTGTTTTAGTGGCAAAAGGTGGAGCTACTTAATATTAATCAGGTAATCATAATACTATGGTTGATCGATGTATGTTTCACACTAACACCACTCTTTTTTTTTTTTTTACATTTCTTTTAGTTTGGAAAGTTAATGTGATGTACACTTTCTAAAGCTTAATAAACTACTTAACATACGTAAAATCAGTTGTTCTCAGATTTAGGTCAGGTACATGCACCCACCATAAGCATTACTGTGTTACAAAAGTTATCTTTCTCTTTGTACTTTCTCTATACACATCCTCAATAGATTATACTGTATGTGATGAAAAAACATTGGTTATAAGTTTATCTTTCATTTCTCGTTTTATAGCATCTAGAACTGAGAGCAATATTTGAAATTGCTTAATAACTTCACTGTAGGAAATGGCTACAGGATTCTGTTCCTGGTTCATGAGTATGGATTTGCCTGTTATTACTGAATGTGTTCATATTAAAATTGATAAATTAAGACTTCCTCCAATGCTTGAGGCATTTTCGTTTGACGAGCCTTCCTCTCTCGCACCCATCCAACTCCATCCCTTCTTGTGAAACGCCACGTGCCTTATACAGTAAGTTACCTTATAAGGAGAAGTACTGAAACTGAACAGATGTACAAAAGACAGGGACGCATTTCTTTGCCATTGCATAGCGGTGCTGATAATCAAACTATTTTAGGCACATTTGAGAGATTTTACTATTATGCTAAGTGCTAAGTCTTAAAAAAACTTTAAAATTTACCAATCAAAGAAATGGATAAATAATGTGGAACAAAAATAAGTTTAAGAAGCAAAAAAAAAGAAAAGTGGACCAGCCTTGTCTCATAAAAAGTTTTGTGATAGTCTTTGGGATAATAAAAAAAAAAAAAAAATCAGTAAATCTTATGACATTAAATGACTTCTTCTTTGTCTTTCAGCTAATCCCTTTCAGGGCTCACTACAGCGAATCATTTGCCTCCATCATGTCCTCTCTCACTGCATCCATCTTTGGTCTTCCTTTAGACCTCCTGCCTGGCAGTTCCAACCTTTGGACGTGTTCAGTATCCTAAACACGTCCAAACCACCTCAATCTGGTCTCTCTGACTTTATCTAATATGGGTTGTCCCTCTGATGGACTCATTCTTGATCCTATTTATCCTTGTCTCTCCCAAAAAGAAACCTCCAACTCTGCCTCCTGTCTTTTCTTCAGTGCCACCGTCTCTAAGCCGTAGAGCATCGCTGGTCTCACCACTGTCCTGTACACCTTTCCTTTCATTCTCGCTGATACTCTTTT
>JAOVVA010000027.1:1438083-1448712 GCA_028565275.1 Leiocassis micropogon | reverse complement strand
TCTGAATAAAATATTGAAATTTGAAACTTCCACATCATTGCATTCTGTTTTTATTCACAATTTGTACAGTGTCCCAAATCTTTTGGTTTGTTCGGGTTTGTACCTGTACATGCTCACTACACAGGCTGTAGCAGTTCTTTCCCTCTATAACAACTCTTTTGCACTAGATTCCTTGTTGTTGTTGTTTTTTTTTCAGAAAAACACAATTGTTGGAATTCTTTTAACTAGCATATCCAGCGGTACCTCGGCATGCGAATTTAATGTGTTCTGGAGGCGAGTTCTTATGACGAAATTGCGTATTGCGAAATGTAAATTTTTCATTTACAAAAGACATGTAAATGAAGTAAAGTAAGAACTAAATAGACAATAAATCTTACTTAATCTTAATTTATGATTCCTCTTGGCACCGGCTCTAAAATCGGCTCCCTTTTCTTCTTGATAACATTCTTGGGACCCATGATGCTACAGTATATCTTCATTAAATCTTACACAAAATGCAAAAAAAAAAAAAAAAAAACACACAAAAATATTTGAACTTCGCTTGGCTTTCCACTGATGCAAACAAGTTTTGAACAAACATACGCACAACTTAGTTCGTTTGCTCGAATGCTTCGCATGCCGAGGTACCACGGTAAGATCACATTTAGCTTTTGTAATTGTAATATTTATTTCATTTTTATTTCACAGCGACATGTAGGTAATTTAGCTAAAGGACTGCATTACGTGACTTAATGTAGATTTTGCATAATAAAGTCCTGACTGTTCTTTGCACATTCATGTACAGAAATAAAGCTTTGAAGTCATTTAGCTCTTTAAAAAACTAAGCAGGAACTGTTGGTTGTCAAAATGATGTGACAGCGTTAATTTGGCTGTTCTAGATGTTGGAACACTGTTGGTATTGACAGAGTTATGAGACTTAGAATTACTTTGATAAAAACTGAAATATTTTCTGAGAGCAGCTTCATATTATATATAAACCCAGTGGGCGCTATGCATGATGGGAGCATCGCTTCATTCACTTCCCTTCTTACCCTGAAAAGCCCATCGCTCTGGAATAGGCTCAATCTGGACTCATCAGGTCACACGACCTTTTTTCCATCTATCCAAAGTCCAATCTTTACACTCCCTGGCAAATGACATGTTTTTTTCTGATGCGTCTCACTAACAAGTGGTTTTCTTATGGACACACAGCTTTTTATTCCCAGTCCTGACAGCTCTAGTTTCTACTAGACAAGATTTTTTACCATGCAACTTCACCAAGGGCATCTACATTAATGATATTTTTGTCCAACTACTTTTGATGCTTCAGCACTATCTTTCCATGGTTTAGAAAATGTGTTGAACAGTTCTTAACACAAACTCCTTTGAGGGTTTCCTTCAATGGTGACTATTTTTTTGGCCATACTATGTATCTATCTCGCTATCAGTACATCCATATAGTGCTCTTTATTATTTTCACACAGCTACAAGCACAATGCATGTGTTCAATTAAACTTATTTTAAGCTGTAATGCTTTAGAGATTAGAGATTGGTAGGACTGTAGGAGGAAACTGGAGAACCCAGGGGAAACCCACCAAGCACATGGAGGACATGCAAACTCACACACACATATACACACACACACACAGACTGGAGACGAGAATCGAGCCCCAACACTAGAGGTGCGATGCGACAGAGATAAACACTGAGCCAGCGTGCCGCCTGACATTAGAGACGATTACATGCTTATTTTCGGAAATATCCAGTATCAAATATCACGAGCACTTCAGCTGAAATTATATTTCAAACCAGGACTAATCACAGGTTTAGCTTATAAAGGCCGCTGGTCTAAACACAATCCTTAAACACAATCTAATAAATCAAACTCTCTCTTAACACGCAGATGTAAAAATAGATGACCTCAACCACTTTATTATGTTTTTAAGAAAAATACCAGGTTCATGTTTCAGTGTTAATTTCTTTCCTTTATAAGCTTTTATGTGCATGTGAAAGCCTTTTAACTGTGAAATTAAGATATTACCAGGAGAGAAAAATGCATTTAACCTTTGCTCCTTAATTTCATTGTGTGATAAAAAAGAAAAGAAAAATCATTCCTGTCTCGGCGACCCAGCCCTCCTGTGTTTCTGAGAATGTGAGGAAGAAAGCACTATTGTAGTCAGAGTGGTGATATTGTGCAGTCGGCACGGCGTGATTATTGAATTTATCTCTGCTGCGGCACCAGAGAGAACGAAATTTGGGTCTGTTCTTGTGGCCTTTGTCTAAATGAGTGTGTTCATGGAGTGATAAGCTGCAGAAAGGCTCCTTTGGTAAGACACTTCTTTTCAGCGCTGGAATCAGGTCGACCTTGGAGATAATACCCGGCCCTGTCCCTGTTTGTCACGTTCGAGGACAAACCGATTATATTCTCCGGAGGCTCGGCCGAATATTGGAGCTGTCATCCTCTCGCCCACGGCGCCATTGAACTCGGTCGGAATCAGACATGTGCCGATTGTCTGCTGTACGACACACTGCGATATTCGACAGGCGACTAAAAGGTTATGAAAAATGATTTAGAGTTCAGGAAGGAGGTGCTGAACATTTTTAGATCCAGATGTTACAACCGGGAGGATCTTAAAGCTGCTCAGAAGGAAGAAACCAAGTTATACGAATTTAGGAAGCTGTTAGATAATATTCGCATTATATTTTTATTATTTGATTATGAAAGGAATAAAACACTGTGTGTCGTACAGTTATATGCAAATAACTGCAACAACACGGTGCTGTGATGAAGCAGAGGTAAAGCAATCATATTATGTTATATAAAAAGATAAAATAGTGACCGATTGTGATATAAAGGACACCTTGATGTACACACATGGGTTCATCCACAGGTTGCTGGTATCCTTCAAATAAAATAAAATAAAAAACCCACAATGAGGACTGAAATAACTTGTAACTGACAAAAGTAGACAATAAACAATAATCGACTAATAGAAATCAGATATGGCTTTTGAATGTGTTTCAACATAATCATTTTAAAATCCAGACTTAATGAAACTCACCTCTGCAAATTAATTCTCAAGTGTCTCAAGAAAAGGTTGAAAATAATTTGACCATAGTGAGATGTTGAGCTAAAGTGTCCTGTAATCACCATGACGTGTCCTCAATCTTTCTAAGCACTTAGTCAGCCTGTTTAAATGGTGAAAAGTCGTCACGCTGCTGTTTGGCATCATGGTGTGAACCACACTGAGCGAAGGCGAGAGAGAAGATCAGAAAGGACATTATTTTACAAAGAAGTTTAAGGTCCATGGGACTGCACTCCACAAGAGGGTGTGGCCACAAGAGGACAGCTGACATCACCTTGAACAGAAGGATAATGCAAACACTAACCAAAGAGTCAGGGACAACTTCCAAAAAGATTCAAGGTGAACTCCAAGGTCAAGGTCCAGCACATCGGTGTCAGATCGCACCATCCGTCCCATCATCTGTTTGAGAAAAAGATGATTTAATGGAAGACGACCCAGAAGGACTAAAGTGTTGAAAGCAAATTATAAAAAATAAAAAAAAAGCCAGAATGGAATTTGCGAAATGGATATTGACGAGCCAGAAGGCTTTTGGGAGAATGACCTTTGGACAGATGAGACAAAGCTGGTGCTTTTTGGCAAGTCACACTAGCTATGTGTTCATTAAAGGAAAAATTCTTGTCTAGACTAAGTTTGTTCACTAGACCATTCCATATCAACTCAGACGTTGGGTTAGCAGTGTTACTACAGTATGCACATTGTAAAAAAAAATGCATCAGTATTTATCTGAGAATTGGTTTTGGTATTAAGAATCACATGACGTAACATTAAGTTAAATTTCTATAGTCTAGAATTCAGGTTATTAAAATCGAATGCCTCTGAGGCTGAAATATTGTTCATAAATACAAGTGACTGAGACAGGGTTTTTCAGTAGCGTCCAGAACCGACCATTAAACGCTAATACTTGCTTTTAAGCCTGGGGTTTAAAATTTAAATATCAGCCATAAATGTCATTCCACATTTATTTTGAGTGAATGTGCAGAAAAACCGCCATGAAGCTGAACTTAATACTCCTCCTGGCTGGAGATGAATATCTTATAAGGAGAAATGCGCTCAAGTTGAATCGTCCATGATTGTGACATGGATCAAACTCCACCCTGCTTTGGTAATTGTTAAAAAAACATGGACAACCTTTGGTATTAAATCCATACAATATGCTTTTAACTCATCTTCCTGATTATCTGTGTTTACTAGTTGCCCAGCAACAAGATCATCTTTACTTTAACTATTTGATAAATGTATAATGAGGTTATCAAGATTTTAAAGGTTTTTGATTAAATCTACATTAATTCGTTGCGTATTAAATATTCCTGAAGCCTGCGAACATGTATAATCTTCATAACCGCGTTAAAATTATTTTAAGCATATTTAGTAATATATTTATGTTAAAAATGTAAATAAAACATTTGTGCTATATTAAAATCAGAATACTGATATATCATGCACATTTAACAGATATTATGTTACATTTATTGTTAAATATATCCAATGTTAATTTTTTTTTTTATAAATAAATGAATTTATCTTTTTCTGCTGGCAGACATTTAGAATAATATTATATACCTTAAAAGTAATATTAAGAAAACTGATTAATGTTCAGAATATTTATGTTCTAAGGTCTCTAGGTTCTAAAGTCCTCATATCGATATTCTGTGCATGTATCATTATTGGGGTGCAATTAATCACAAAACAAATGACTTAACCTGGCATAGTGTGACAAATGTGCCACAAAATCAGCCAATCAGAGTTAAGGGGACGTTTAGATGTGTATGGCTTCCTTTCCAATCTGACTTTTCTTCTGACAAGGATTTACCTTGTTTCTGTCACGTTGCCCGATTTGGATGGGCTACTCGTATTGAGCTGGAAAAGAAAGTGTTGAGAAGGTGAAATAAATAAGGTTAATTTTATTGAAACAAAGTGGATACATATACAATTGAAATACAGTACAAGTTCTAGTGCTGATGTTGTCATTTTATCATTGTTAAAAAAATATGAAAGGGCTAATTTTATAGCACTTGCGGGGATGGGGGTATATGTATGATCTGGTGGCACCCTGGTGGACATAAAAACAAAGAATTAAGGAAAAGCGTTAATAAATGAGGGAAAGTGGAAATAAATTGTGTGCGTTTAGAAGATTTGAGCGAGCGGATATTTAATTTAAACATAGTCTGTAATGAGGCCCAAATAAAGCACCATACAGCAGCAGTAAAAACTGGATCAAAATATCCCCTACAAAACGTCCCCTACATATGAATGAGTTCTGTTCTGAGAGCTCGTTCATAAGTCCAATTTGTTCATAAGTCCAACAAACATTGTCTAGGAACTAGGATACAAACACAATCGAATATACACAGTTTAAAACTAACATGTTCCATGATCTTGTTTTTGTTCTTTAGAATCCTGCTGATGGTTGAACGATTCATGTTAAAAGAATGATGCCATCTTTTCACCTCGCTCCATTCTCTCAATTATTTTCACTTGTGTCTCCATCATTATTGCCTGGTGCTTCTTTGCAGTACCAGCTTCATCGCTGATGCTTTTACACTGGCTTCCTGACATCCTGAGATGCACACTGCACCCACATGACAATGTACACCGGACATGTGATCTAACTTCCACGAGTGAACAAAGATTTCGAAATCTTCGAAAGTTCGTAACTCGAATGTTCGTATGTAGGGGACTTACTGTATTTTGCACAATCATAGTTAAACTTTGCAATTAATCTGTGGTTTATTCCTCACCTCAGCGAATTGTAGTATCTCTGTCCTTCCCTTTAGACATGGCAACATGGTGTGTACTTCCTGTAAAAAAAAAAGCCCACTTTTTCTCTGAGAGTAATGAACTTACAGCTGGCACTGAGATAAGAGATTAGTCTAATTAAGCAGTGTGTGCCTCTATAAGAATAGAAGCTATCTCACTTTAATCTGGGTTTCTCTACAGACCTTAAAGCAGAAATCAATAAAAGTCTGGACACTTGCCCAGGAATCAAAACAAATCTCAGTCGTTTACGCCAACGTTATCTACCTTGAGTTCTTCATTTTGCAGGTAGCGTGTTTGCTGGAGTAAAAGAGACACCAGAGTTGCACACTTAACCAAGCAAAGCCTTTCAAGATAAATAATAAAATTTGACCTCTCTTGTGGACGTGGTGCCTCCAAAACATTTCTGCTTACTTATGCAAGTCGGTATTTTACGCTCATCATCTTATTTCACTTTAAATCACTGTGCTGGTAAATTCTCAAATCTGATTGGTCAGAAGCTGTTGATTAATTTTCCAGCTCTGAGTGTACTAACAGGTTTTAATATCATGAATGCGTCATCGTTGCTATAGTAACAGATCGTTCACAGGGATGTGTATGCCGGACGTTTGGTGTAAGCAGAATAACACCTGTGTGTGAATGTTGATATGTGATGAGGTGTTTATTGAACTTTTATGAGATTAATCACCAGTTTCAGTAACATTCAGAGGTAAACTGTGAAGTTGCCCAGAAACATGACCTGCTGTGTTTTTTGTTTGTTTTTATTAATTTAATGATGTAGAACTAATTAGTAATGAGTTGCTACTTGATATTGCATCTACATCAATATTGTGATAAATTGGGACACTGTGCATTTTTCTGTGATATCATGGATGATATATATTTTAAGTTAAATTTTATTCACAAACTGTCTGAATGTTTATTTGGTGTTATAATAACTTAATCATTTAATTTTAAAAATTTCAACTTCAATGTCAGTATCAAGAAATATTTTCATGTATAGACCAGGGTCAGGGTCGGTGTTCGGGGTTCGATTCTTACCTGGTGGTGTTCCTGTGCATGTTCTCCCTGTGCTTGGTGGGTTTCCTCCAAGGTTCTCCGGTTTCCTCCCACAGTCCAAAGACTTGCAGGCATAGCCTAGTGTACATTGTGATAAATATCAAGTATCGTAGAAACACCTTTAAATATCATGATATGATATTTTGGTCATATTACTCAGCTCTACTCTAATGTAGCTGAGATAATATTTCAGATTTGTTCTGCTTATTTTATGTGGTTTTTTTTTTTATTATCATGTTGAATAATTGAAATGAATTGCATTGACGTGAGTAGCGAGCGAGAGCATTTAGGTAGTTAAGTCTGGGATTGTCATCTGTTTCTGTGAAAACAGAAATACCAGCTAAAACTGTATGAATTATTGATATAAAAGGCAGATAATTCAGCTCTCACTCCGAAATCGAACCATCTGCTACCTGCGTCAATGAGTGAAATTCTCCCGCTGAATACACACATTAGGATAAAATGACTTGTTATTCTTTTGTGTGTGTGTGTGTGTGTGTGTGTGCAGGGAATGTTAAATATCACGTACTGTATTTTTAGGCGTATATTAGATTTTTTTATTAGTATTTTTCAGTCCATTTACAACATTTTCGTGAATTTTATGTAGTAAACCAGGCGTGATGTATTTTAAAACTCTAACTATGCTGTAAAATAACACACACTCGTTTTGGTAGTGAAATGTGTTGATTGGTCGTTCTTTTTTATAACAGTATTGAATCCAGTTCCCAGTTTCACTATGTTTCCTTTTGAGTAAATTTTCTTTTATGTCTATATTAACATAAGCACTAGAGGCTCTGCGAGGTCTACTGTTATACACACAGTCTCGTGTTTCTTATTCTTTGCTTACAGACATATGGTTAGGGCCATTTTGGGTTCCCAGGCCCTGCTCACGAGTACACAAATAATTATGAAAACATAATGTTTACCACCTTGTTTAAAAAAAGAAGATAAACAGCATTTGTTCAAAACAAAAATAAATTATATATTTTTTTATATAAATTAAATTTGTGGTGTATCCAAGGGTGTAATTTAGGGTTCAGTATGGATAGCAGTTGAGATCTCCGCCCATGTAAGGGGTGTTGGAGGACATGCTCCATCATCTCCCATCACACCCCTATGCGCCTGTTGAACGTCGCATTCCAGATTGATTTCCGCTTTTTCTATAATAACTTAGCTAAAAGATCATTAGTGTGCTCATGCTGTGATGTCTGGATGCCGTGGAAACTCCAGTTCCAGTTCATCCTGAAGGTGACGGGTCAGTGGGGTCGAGTTCAGGCACGGCTCACCCAAGTTCTTACACCTTCATCAAACTTAACACACCAACACGTCTTCATGGAGCTGGCTTTGTGGATCTCACAGGGGTGTCATCGTGCTGGGGTTGGTGTTTGGGTTTCTTTGTTCTTTAGGAAATTGTATTGCTATAGCACTCAAGGACATTCTATACAATTGTGTGCAATGTACAATATAAGGTTGTACAACGTTGTAGCAGCAGTTTGGGGAAAACGAACACATGGGTGCGATAATCAGGAGTGCACACACATACACACACATACATTTTGGCCTTGTAGTGTATTAAAAAAAAAAATACAAACCATACACTAATAACGTGATCAGCAGCCGTGATTCAATAAAATCCTACAGTAGCACATTCGTAACAGAGGAAGTTTTTTTTTTTCAATGAGTGAACATGCTGTTTTGATGAAGATGAGAAAACAAACAAACAAACAAAACCCCAAAGGCTTTAATAATACAGTTATTTTAATTTTAAATATTAATATAATATGCATTTCTGTTTGGATGAGGTTCGATATATTCTTTTTTTCTATTAAGTACTAGTACTGGAATTTAGTCGCACACTCATAAGCGCGTATTAAAAAATGTACGGCGCCATCTGTAGAATCTTGGAATGAACTAAAATATTTACACGTTACCATGAAGTGTGCAGAATGAAGGTGTGAGATGGTGTTTATTAAGTAGATTTCAATTACACACTCATAAGCACGTATAAAAAATGTACAGCGCCATCTGTTGAATTTTGAAATGAACTAAATATTTTTTCATGGTCGATAATTTTTTTTAATGATATAAGGGAGTTTATTTTCTCTTCCCGTGGGCCGATTGTGATGAAACAAAGCCTATATGTTACCTCAGGCTTGGCCAAATGCAGCGGTAAAAACCCCATAAAAATTCATTCAGTCATTTTTACGTGATGCTCGCACAAACAAACAGACAAAGAGACAGACAAAAATTTCAAAAATCCTATTGATGTGTTCTGTTACTCATCTTACGTCACCCCAAATAATGTTTCCACAACTATCTTCAAAGTACAGACACGCCCACTTTACAGTTTTATTATATGTATAGATAGATAGTATGTGGTTTAGGTGGCATGTTGGCGTAGTGGTGAACTGTGGCCTCGCACCTCCAGAGTCAAGGGTTCGAACCTTGCTTCGGGTCTGTGTGTGTGTGTGTGTGGAGTTTGCTTGTGTTCTGGGTACTCCAGTTTCTTTCTGTCTTTCCAAAGACGTCTGTGTGTGTGTGGTACCTTGTCCATGGTATATACTGGTGCAAGTCCCCCTAACGTAGGCTCCAGGCTTCCCATGACCCTGTACAGGATAAGCGCTATAGTGAGAGTGAGAGCATGTGGGTTGATTTAACACACAATCTGGCAACCCAGATACACATGAAACGTGATGTTGATTTATTTTGTTCAAAGCTAGCACAGAGATAAAATGCTAAACAATACACCAGTGATACTTGTGAGCATGTTAGCTGGTGATGCGTCTGAGTTGATTTTATTACCAAAATGTTGTTTATGGGTTAAAAAAAAAAAAAAAAAGAATTGAAACAGGTTAATTTCATGTACGGTTAGAGGTTTTCCCTTAGTGTCTGGAGTTTGCTCTACACTCAGCGCTGCATTGGGTCTCGTTCCAAAACCAGTCTGAGCTGAAGAGACTGTTAAACACCAATTGAAGTCCTCAGAGATGCCGAGAGGAAAAATAAAATAAACAAATCAAAACAAATGAAAAATTCCAGCCAGGAAGAGCCAGAGAACTGTGTTTTGCATTTTTTTTTTCTTCGATTTTTGCTCGAGGACAAAAACAATAAAATCAAAGTTGCATTAAAACACAGGAGATAAAATTCCTGACTAATAAATCAGCACGTGTGTGTAACTGTGTAAAAATAATTGCGGTGTAAAAAGAAATCCAATAAAATCTGAATTAAATTAGAGCAAAAGAAATCGGTGTGGAAAAAAAAAGGTCAAAATGACTCCTTGACGTTCTAACACTTTGCGGTTTCGCCCTTTCATTAAAAGTTATCGTTTAAAAACCCCTGACAGCTTGTCCGCACGTTAGCGCCACGGCGTTCACACGCCCGAGAGTTTAGCCGTGACACCCGGCGCACGGAGGAATAAAATAATCGACGTGAGAATCAGGGGAATTATAGCCGAGATCTGACGTCTCTCGCCGGCTAATTACCGCTGCTTATGAGAGCGTGGATGATGAGAAGCCCAGAGTGAGGAGAGGTTTACCGCCGTGTCTCTCTAATCCTCACCACCAGGCTGAGCCGCACCGTGTGGGGGGGTGTGTGTGTGTATATGTGGGTGGGGGGGGCGGGTCAAATACTGTTACACACCCCGCAGCCAGAACCCTATCAAACGCCCACACCCACTGTCTCACACACCCACCCTCTCACACAGCACACACCACTCAACCACAACACTATCACCTCCCCACCCCCCCCCCCCCAA
>JAOVVA010000027.1:1391240-1403328 GCA_028565275.1 Leiocassis micropogon | reverse complement strand
ACTGGAATCTTTGTAGTTTAAGTAACCAAAAGAAATGTAAGAGCTGACAACGTGTAGGGTACAGTATGCATGACAAAGTGCAATAAAATGCAAAGTAAGGTTGGCCACCGTAGAATTTTACCTAAGATAGTAAGGAGGCGTTTTCCTCCCAACAGCCAGACTCCATTTGTTCAACACAGTTGCCCATTTATGGATTAATTTACGCAGAGTCGTCTCCTACCAAGATGGAGATGACCAGAGCTCCCACAGTTGAGATGGAAACCCCTTCATATAACATACGAGTGACGTCATAGAGGGTTTGTCAAGCTATTTTTATACAGTATGTGGTTCAACTGTATACAGTAATATCATTCATTAGCATTTATATGATTTCAAGTCAAGTTGGCTTTTTATATTATTAACGTTCCTCATGGACCAAGTTGCTACAGTACATACAGTACACACACCACATACAGTAAATGAACAGAACTAACTAGCTGACTAGCTTGGACAAGACAGATTAACACAATAACAAAACATTTACCAAAAAAAACAACAAAAAAAAAACAATATATATATATATATAGGGACTATATATCTAAGGACTATAAAAAAAAGACAACATGCAAATGTGCAAACAAGAGTGACAACACGACATCAACATGACACAAGCCAATCCTCAGTGGAAATGAGGTAATGAGCTGAAGCAGTGAGATGAGAAACAGTAAACAATTCTTGTAAGCAGCAGTGAAGATTAGTAAAGAGAGCAGAAAAGACTTCTTGTGCAAATAACACGTAATAAATATTGTACAAAAAAAAAAAAGCAATTGTAGGTTGGTGTGTAAAATTGCTAGATGGTTGTTGATCAGTGTGTTTGTGCATGTGTGTGTGTGTTTATCAGTTCAGTCCCATTGTTTTGAGCTGATTGAGTTTATCTGAGTGTGTGTGTGTGTGTGTGTGTGAGTGTGTTTATCAGTCCAGTCCCTTTTTGTTGAGGAGTCGGATGGCTTGTAGGAAGAAGCTGTTGCACAGTCTGGTTGTGAGGGTGAAGAGTGTGTGAGGGGTGTGTGTGATAAGCCACAATGCTGGCGGCTTTGTGGATGCAGCGTGTGGTGTAGATATCTTCGATAGAGTGAAGTGAGATCTTCTCCCGATGATCTTCTCAGCTGTCCGCACTATCCACTGTAGGGTCCGAGATGTCACAATTCCCAAACCAGACAGTGATGCAGCTGCTCAGGATGCTCTCGATAGTCCCCGATAGTTAGATTTAACTTAAAGCTGAGCCTAAGAACATCTCAAAAGTCCTATAACTAGAGAAACATTTTTGTTTTCCCAATATATTTGCAATGTGTGCACGTTATCTCTTTCATACTCCTTCATCCCCACTCACAACTTTTGCAATACACGGTTAGCATAAAGCTGAGAAAATTATCAATTGTTCCAAGTAATGCTACATCATCCATGGTTTTATCTGACATTCTATCGTATCTTAAAATGTATACAGTTACATATAATTTAATGCAATGCTATAAAACAAGATCTCGCAGCTGTGGAATGTTTTACTCCGTTTTTCCGCTCTGCCCAGCCTGAACATGGGGCAGCATCATTCCTGCCTCAGTGGACTTATTAGTGCTTGATATAGTTCCAGTATGACAAATAGGTGCAATGATGATGCTGCATTCGTGCTGCAGTCACAGAAGCACAAACACTTTCAGCAAAAAAACACATCTGGTCGGAACGTTACTAAGGACACAGCGTGTTGTTTAATATCACATACCGATCTTACAAGAACCTTGTCTCCTTAATAATCGCTTCTAAGTCGTTCCAAATCGCCTTTGAACCTTTCGTGTTGCTCTGTCCACGGCTAACGTGTGGTACGAAGCTAACTAGCTTCTAACACAAGACTGAATCCCAAATCCCTCTCTAACCCCCCGATCAACAGCACTACTTGGTATGTGGAACCCTACTGTACATACTGCACTTGCTTTTTCATTTAACGCTATTTGGGATTCAACCCCAGAACAGTTAGTTAGCTGTTAATTAGACAGCTTGAAATGTCAGTGCTAGTTAACATTACCTGCACTTCATTTTACGGAGCGTAAAGCACAGCGTATTCTGTAGTATCGTCTCATTTGCGAAAGAAGCACTGAATGAGCTGATGCTAATGCTGATGCTAGCAAACGTCACCAGATCCAGGAGGAATCACATATTTGTACAGCGTCTGAGGTCATCAAATCAAGCTTGTGCAAATTAATATCATTATTACCTTCTTCATCCATTTTCACACACTTGTTTTTTATTTTGAATAAGTCACCAAGGCCACCGCGACATACTGCATATGAAAATAATCATGCCTGTTAACGGTGCCTCCTCAGTCACATGACTACAAAAGAAGGGTCTGTAGACGAGCCATCACTTTCATGGTGTAAAATATATTTGGAGTGTATTTGTCCAGTATTATTGCCATCAAAGCCAAGCAAGTAACATCTTTTTATATGTGTTGAATGTCCTACTATAGTCTAGAGGAGACTAATACAGTTTCTCCTTTTGTTCCGCATTTCAAAAACAACACGTTGGAGACATTAGTGTCGTCTTTTTTAACTCCTCAGGCCCCAGATGGTCTCCATTTATTTGTTTCGCAAATGGAAAATGCCACCACATATTTGTCAGTGCCGTGACTGCTTTTATCAATATGGTTTATGCGCAGGTTCAGTAAAAGAACGCGAGGTTCAGAAGAAAGCACAGAATCCTCCACACAGGTCCGGTTCAGACAGGGCGGGGTGTGCTGCTCTAGGAACGTAATCAACAACACGGCGGCGCGTGGAGCCGAAGGTGCTGTTACTAGTCCACAATCGTTGCTACTTTATATTAAAGATTATTTTTGTGTTCTTATTATGTAGATGCTCTAACAATGAGATATGGCAGGAAAACCAGTTACAAGGTGCTGACACTGGCGACTCATTCCTTAAATAAGAAGTTAAATGAATATCTCTTTACAGAAAATCTCAACAGACACGCTCTTGGGTAAAAATTTTCTATATTTTGTTACTATAGAAATATCATATTAGAACAAGAGAGTTTACCAGTAACCAGTGACTCTTGCAGGTGCACTCATGTTCGGATTGTTGTGTTAGAAAACTAATCAACACCTTGAAATCTACCTGAGAAATGTAAGGGATGAAAAAAAGTCAAAATATGGTGCTGTGTTTGAGTGAATCAGCATGGCTTGGTGGAGGGAGAAATTCATGCGTTTTTATTTCTTTCCTGCTTTTTTATTTTCCTACACCTCCTGCAGCTTCGCATTGTCAGCTGGTGGTGTGTGCATGTGTGTGTATGTGTGTGTATGTGTGCGTGCGTGTTTGTGGGGTTTTTTTTTTTTTGTGTGTGTGTGTGTGTGTGCACATCTGCGGTGCTCAGGGGAGGAACATCTCTGACAGAAAGAGAGAACGAGAGGCAACAACAGAGCTCGAGAGAGAGAGAGAGAGAGAGAGAGAGAAAGTGCAAATGCACCAGGCTCTCATACACAATTCTCTAAGAGAGCCGTTTCACAGTTGTCATCCTCTTCACCTCCTCATTCAACAAGCAGAACTGGCGCGTCACTCACAACACCGTCAGGGAAACGATGTCGTGTTTTTATTTATTATTATTATTATTATTATATTTTTTTATGCGCAGCTCAACTCGAAGATGCCTGATTGACGTTTTTCCTCCAAAGTCTTATCGCATTAAACGCCATCATGATTTTAGCCATCAAGTTTTGTTTACATTATGTAACGCACTCTCGTGTGAACATTAAGACGTGCATTTTCTTGCGATTGTTTCCTCACGAGTCGTGTAGTTCCAGGGAGAGCTGGATCATTAAACAGGAAGTGTAATGAGGTAAGACATCAGTGTGTATAATCTTCAGGAGGCATCACCGGGGGGGTAACATTGTTTTGTGACACAAACGCTACGGCCTTACTAATTTAGAAAGTTATTCTGTGTTATCGGAGGCTGGCGTGAATGTCGAGGACAATGCTATCTGATCTGAATTCTGTGCAGATGATACGACACGCTGCCAAGTGATAAATCCAAACCTTTGCCTTGGACGGTTCCTCAGACCAATCCTGTGGTCCAACATTTCTTTATTTAACACTCTCACAACACTAATACTCTTCCCACCAGCAATTCAGTCCCATTTGCGATTTAATGCACAAAAAAATATATCCATAAAGAGCTAAAATTCTTTTAATCAGTAAATCAAAACAATCAGCTGGACAAAACTGCAGCTGTCGTGAATTAGTTAAATGCATTCAATGGATTTTTGGAGAATGTTGATGCCACGATAAAGGATTGAAAATATGTTACTGCCATTGCAGTTTCCCCGGCAGTCATGGACTTACATAGGTGGCTTAACATGCATTAATATTTCACTAATAATGGGAATATTCACCCAATTAGAATAAAACTATAATGTAAACACCTCAGACGGACAGTCCGACTTGATCCTACTCGATCAGAATTTTCAGTGGGAATGAGAGGGGGTGTACGCCTTTGATAATCCATTCGGTAGATAAATAGTAGCAACACTTGAGCTGATTGTTTCTCTCTTTTTCTTTCTACACATGTTTTACCCCACATGGGGGTAACATTAGCTGGCATCAGGAGCTTCAGAGGGAGAAAATTTGTTTCCATTCCTAACTGGTAATCTCAGTGAGAACAAACAACTCTCCCTGACAGAGGCTTCTTCTTCTTCTTTTTCTTCTTCTTCTTTTTCTGTTATAATTCCGGGATTATAGTAGGCAGTAACACTTTGCGCATTTCAAAAAAGTTCTAGTCTGATTAAATGCTTTGAGCATGTTAATGCACGTCTTATCAGATCAGCAACCACAATTAAGCTGGAATCTCGAATCGGATTTAAGAAATAGTGTCCGCGTAAACGTTACTTAACTAAGATATTATCTAAATTAAAATTTCAGGCTGATCAATTCATTGTGACAAAACTATGGGGGTGGAGTTATAGTGTTTTGCAAAATAAAGCAAAATTCATACTGATATAAACAGAACAATTTTGCTAAAATATTTTTGTGATTTTTTTTATCACTATTTTGACTAACAACATTTGACTAACAGTAATACTTCTTGCTTTATTTGAAACAAAAAAATTACAAAATCTTATTGTGAAACTAGCTTTACAAAGCCTTGTATCATTTAAAACTGTGTGAGTGAGATCATAGTGTGAAAGAAGTCATCCTTCATTATTACTCATCCCTGTGATGTTTCATTTTTGTCCACTAAGCGATGATCAGTGAACGTGTTTCTGCACGTAAAGCAAGAATTCTTCACCTGCTAATGAGGAGAACAGACCTCTCCCTGACACGGACGTCTACTCTAATTGCCCTGTGCGTACGTTTCTGCGCTGCTGCTTTGTGATGCTTGGAAATCCAGACCATATCCGAACAGCCCCTGAATTCATAACTAGTCAGTGTTTTGAATAAAGATGAAAAAAAATGCCCCCAAAAAAAGTCTCAGGTGGACGCCGCATAACTTTGATTAATCAGTTGCGCCGGATGGGACACAGTGTTAGTGGTGATGACTGCGAGATGTGGGCTGTCTGTAATGCACAGAGAGAGAGAGAGAGAGAGAGAGAGAGATTCTGCCTAAATACACCTGCAGGATTCCTCAAGACGTCAAATCTGTTGCTTTCCTTCTGTCTGTTTCTGAAATTTCAGCTCTTATTAACTGAAATCAGCAGGATCTCTAATCAATAGAGCAGTGAGCTGTAATTATACATCAGGTGTCAATCATTCTGCAAGACATGACTGGAAAAAAGCTGCTAAAACCTGTTCTGCTTTGAAAATGAAATAATAATAATAATAATAATAATAAAGACTATAGCAATATTAATAATACTTATAATAACAATGGAAATAATATAATATGCGTTAGACTTTTTAAAAGTGCATCTTATTCACAAAATTTAACAGGGGCGTTCAAGTCAAACCAGGACTCTTAAATAACAGATCACAGTTCTGAGAGTATAAACTCCCTTTATTTGTCTATATAATCTCCTGCTACACTAATGCACTTATCGGAGTGTTTCACTAGTGCTTGGACACCATCAAGGTTAAAGTTTTTCTCAGTCTGCTCGATCCACTGCCTGCTTCACTCTATGTCTGAAACGCCGGCCTCCAAGGGACTCCTTTAATGGCCCAAACATATGGAAATATCTTGGAGCAAGGTCAGGACTGTACGGGGGATGTGGCGGTAACTCCCAGCCGAGTCCCTGTAGCGTGAAAGTGGTGTTGGTGAATGACTGTACTGTATGTACTGTACAGTTCCCATAGACAAGTTGGCGACAGATGTTTTACTGCCACTAAGAGTCCCATCACTGAACTGTGTTTGAAGGGTTCTGTAAATGTCAATCGCCTCCTCCTGTAAATAAAGATGTTCTCCCATTTAGCCAATGTTGTGACTCGGAAGTCTGATGGAGTTTGTCTCGGCCCTCGCGTTTTGAGATAAAAGCCAAAGTTCAAAAGACAAACTAAACTTCATCTCGTCTCTTTTTTTTTTTTTTGCTTTGGAATGTTTCATTATTCCCTGTAGAATTAATTACTTTGCCTGAAGCTTTATAAGCAAGGTTTTTTTTGGCAGATCTGTGTCACTCTAATATTTATTCACACCCAGTGCTGCTTTGGGAATTTCATAGAGAACTGATGTTGCCTGTGATGGCACACGTTCCACTTTCACTTCAGCACATGAAGTTAGGGGAAAATAGTCAGTGACATGGTGAGCGGTGCGGGGAAGCGATGTTAGCGTTACCAACCCAAAGATGATTATTTTTCAATAACTTACCTGGCAGGGGGCGATACCCTGATCAAGAAGATGGTTCGCCCAAGGCGAGGTTCAGACATTGCTCTCGGGCTGTGCTGACCCTTTGGGAGACTACGTTCGTGCTCTCCCTGGCACTTAGGGCCAGTGGTAGGTCAGAGGGTTAAGAGTGTTGAGTTACTGATCAAAAGGCCAGCGCTCCAACCTCCACCAAGGTGCCACTTCTGTGCCCTTGAGCAAGGCCCTTAATGCCATGTGCTCCAGTGGCGCTGTATCTTAGCCGACCCCACGCTTGACCCCAGTCTCCTAACATGCTGGGGTAAAGACTTATAACACTTATAACACAGACTTAATTTGAAGCCTTCTTTTTGGCTCTTGAGGAAAAGTCACCCCTCGACAATCACTTTGTTGTCATCAAACGCCTGCCACGAAGTGGTTTCTTCAAGTGATGGAAGAGGAAGAAGTCACTGGGTTGGGGGAGTAGGGGCGATGGGGCAGAATTTCTTACCCCAAGTTGTCCACAAGTTGCTCACTTTCTGGTGAGCTGAATAGGTGGGCGCAAAGCACACTTCAGTTTTTTTAAACAGGTGCGCCATTTTGGTTTGACCCTCTAGAAGCATTGTGAGGAACTATACCACTATATGCATGAAGGTCCTCATTTCCAAAAACATCATTTGGGCAAATATTTCCTGTTTTCTTTTCATATGATATTACAAAATTTATGACCGCCCCTTTTAGTTACTGTATGTTAAACACAATGCGGAACATATGTGACGTATTCCTGTTCTTACGTATGTTATACCAGCTATAGACAGACTTAAATCTTAAAAATACAGATTGTCATGTTAGTCCTTATGTCAGAAAAATTGAAGTTACAGTTTACTTCTGACTGTTAAAAAGCACAAGAGATGGGAATCATGAGGAAGAAGCCAATACAATATCACCACGATACACAGATGCCGATTCGATTTGTATTGCGATATTGTATCACAACCTTTTGTGATACAATATCGCAATATTATCTGAAATCAATTTGTTTTTTTTAATAGTATGTATGTCGGCCATGGTGTATGGCTGTGTCTCTATCTATCTATCAATCTATCTATCTATCGACCACATGGTGCGCCGCCTGCAAAGGAACTGCAACATCTTTCCATCTCAAATGCAAACACATATATACTTTATATATACACATATATAAATCTATATCGATTTTTTTTTTAATTGATACATGAAATACCACAGTAGAGAATCACGATATGCAACTGAATCGATTTTTCCCCCATCTCTACAAGCAGCTGACACTGGAGACTCTTTCCATATTTTGATTTGTTAAATCAAATCTTAATCCATCATACAGCAAACATCACCACAGTCATCCATAAAAAATTTAAAAAAAAACTGTCTATGTGAGCAGTAAAAAATAAACAACACCTTCTGAGCAATCAGATTCAAGAAGACGACAAACAGATTAAATTTGCATGTAAAGCGGTGATAACCGCCGCTGATGGTCATTTACTTGTAGTATGTGCGCCGCTTAAATTGAGCAGACCGGCGTCAAGGATGGTGATGTTGCTAATAAAGTTTATAATGACGCAGTCTGCGAGAAATGAAGCTAAATCGACGCTCACTTTCCAGCAGCAGTCTGAGTGTTATAATGAATAATGATGAAGCGCAACCACTAAAGAAGCATAATGAAGTGCAGTAATGACGGCGCAATGCATGTGCATGAGCTTTAATATTTATGAGCAAAGACTTTTCTAATGATTTGTCATCATTATTGCTGCTTTGTCTTCTCTCTCTGTCATAAAAGAAAAAAAAAAGTATCCATGACATGACAGTTTCTACTTCTTTTCCACTTGTTTGCAACCTCATGCCTCCCCTGATTGACTGGAGAATATCTTCTTCTTGAAAAAAGTGCCACTAATTGCCCTTCCTACTATCAAATGACTCCTAACGCAGCCAATATAGCAACAAACCCCAGAGGTAATAAATCAATTTAGACAGACGGAGGCATGCTCGTAAAATAATCTAATGAGTTTACCCGCTCTCTCCTACCAACCTCAGTATATTAAAGGCATGCTATTTAAAAAAAAAAAAAAAGAAAACGGAAGAGGGAGAAATAAGGACAGCACACAAAATTATACTTAATAAGACGCCTGTTGAGTCGAAGCTGTTAATGATCATCCTTGGCTTGACATTGCTTTATTTAATAATGCATATTATTTAATACAAAGAGATATAGACGTCTGGTTCAATTCTTTAGCAACACTATACACACACGTTTCTATCCTAAAGCATTATATGACGGGGACTTCGAATTCGTAGATGCAAACAAATCACGGAAGTAGCTCACGTGTATTATACAAAAAATAGACACTGCAGTGCACCAGATACTAATATTTACAATTATATACAATATTTTTAGTGTATAACTGAATGTATAAAATGTCTCAAGTCTGGTATATGGTATGTGTGTGTGTGTGTGTGTGTGTGTGTGTGTGTGTGTGTGTGTGTGTGGGTATGAGGGAAAAATGAGTCAACCTCACGGGTTTCAATAAATCAAGTCCGGGAGCATGATGATAGAAAATGTCTCTCCTGTAAAGCTGTCCTGATGGTGAATAATCCTAATTTCAGAAAATCAACTCAACAAAACAGAGTTCACAGTCCTATACAGTGGAAAACAGCTCAGAGACAAAATGGTTTTCGGGATTCCCCTCCCGATTTAATGGCGCAGATACAACACTTTAACGTTTCACGTTTGAGATTCATTTCCACATAATGGCAGTGTGGGGAAAGGAGACAGCGATTTAGTCAAGTGGATTGGTATCCACTTGTGTATCAGGTGTACAAGACTTACTTTGTCAGACTTAAGAACAAATCCGACTTACGAACGTGTTCCCGGGAACAGACCCCATTTGTAAGTCGAGGACGACCTGTACTTCCTTTTTTTCTGGTAACATATGGAGGTTATGACTATTGTTGTTCTTACTGTATTGTTGTTATAGAAGAAAATAACTAGCTAATAAATAAGTTAAATATAAAAATGACTCATCTACAGTATGGTTATAATTTATTATTATTATTTTTTGGCATTATAAGGTGGAATACCGTTTATATTTATATTTAGTTTGTATTATTAATACTCATAACTCATCTTCTATACCGCTTTATCCTGTATTCGCCTATCCTAGGTGATTTAGGGCACAAGGCAGGATACACTTTGGACAGGGTGCCAATCCATCGCAGGGCACAGATACACACACACTCACTTACACACTACAGGCAATTTTGGGAACTCCAATTAGCCTAATCTGCATGTCTTTGGACTGTGAGAGGAATCCGGAGTACCAGGAGGAAACCCACCAAGCACGGGGCGAACATGCACACAGAGACGGGAATCGAACCTGCGACATTGCTAACCACTAAGCTACCGTGTCTCCCTTTTATTATTTTTTTATTTTACTTGTCAGGTTTATTATAGGTTTTTATTCCTAATTTTTATGTTTTATTATTATTATTTTTATTTTATTTTTATATTATTCAATTCTTAATTTTATTTTATTATTCTATTTTATCTGCCAGGGTTATTATAGATTTTTATTTCAAATTTTTTATGTTTTATTTTAACCCTGTAAAGCACTTTGGGCAGTTGTTTTAAAGTGCTATATAAATAAAGTTTTGATTTGATTTAATTTGATTTGATTTGATTTGATTTGATTTGGATAAGGGTGTTTGCCAAACGTCAAAAATGTAAGAACAATTTCTGAAAAAAAGGAACTTACTGTTGCTAAAAGTTTTTTCTTATTTTACTTTTTTGTCAAGAAGTCAATCTTTCTGCCTTTTTATTATAGTTTTTTTTTTTAACCAATTTAATCTACAAGTGTCATTTTCTAAATAAACGGAAAAAAATGGATCCAAACCTAAACCCACTGATATATCGCATTCAAAATTTGTCAGAGATTAAAGCTGCATACTTCTGGCGAGAACTCCATAGTTTCACTCAGATGTGCATGATCACGGCACTAGCCAACAGATACAGTACTGTACGTCTGCGTTTTATTCCCACCTTCTAACGATGCAGCAGGTAATAAACCTGTCTCAGAGCAAGCACGGGATCGCCTTCACCCTCTCTGTTGATTTATTTATTTATTTATTTTCCAGTTGGATTTTATTTGTACAATAAAAAATTACCATCTCTAACAAAAAGACCTGTAACCTCATGCCGTTTTAAAGATTTTTTTTTAATCCACAATTTTTCATTGAAAGACAAGAAAAATTTATTTTGGTTTACGCCGACAAATCGTTCTTACAAATGGTCAGACGTCAACCTTTACTTACAGCACGTCTGTTTCCTAATGTCTGTGCTCCCTTCAGTCTATAATAGAGTTCAGAAATCCTGACTGGAGAACCACAACAGCTTCACACACACACACACACACACACACACACAGAGCGTCTGCTGTACACAAAGTGCTCGGGCGTCTCTTGAGTGTTGCGCCGTTACCTCTCTGTTTAATGTTCTCTCGAAAATATTACAGAGACGTGTACAATAACTCCCAAACACAGCAGAACCGGAGCAGCAGCAGCAAGAGGCGAAGGACGGGAATAGATTTAAGAGAGAAACGGATGGATATTAAACACGCTAAGGTGGAAGAAGTGTGAATGATATTGCTCAGGATTTAGGCATGCCACACTTCAGTATGTACAGTACAATACTGTACTGTGATATGATGTTCGCTCAACGTCCAAACTGTGTTAGGTCCGGATTCACAGAGCAGATCTTGAACATTAAGCATCGTCGTTCCAGCTCAATTACATTCTGATTGAATTACAGTCGTCTAATATATGTTTGACTTGGAGGACGTCGTTATGTGGAGCTCAGTGTTTGACAAAGCGAAGTGCGTTTACTGGCTTAACAGCAGGTTCTCTGGTGGACCAGTGCTTAGCATTAGCATTTAGCGTTGTAAAATTTGAAAACGGAGCTCGAGTCTCACACAGGATATCGGTTTAGTTGCCAAAATTAAGTTTTGACGTCATACTTGCAGTATTGTGCTGGAGTCTTTCGTTTAACATTACACTATATTTAGTTCTGAGTGAGTAATCTGATTGGACGAGATAATAGACGCAGTTGATAATATACGGTTACAGTACTGGAACGTCTAACTCAGTGCTGACACACTCGACATCCCAGGTGTTGTCCAGTGGTTAATGCCACTAACTGTGGGTGAGAGTAGGTCTGTACGGTCCGCAGTACTGAGGAGAGAGCAGCTGTCTGACAAAACCCACATTCACAACC
>JAOVVA010000027.1:1377618-1391140 GCA_028565275.1 Leiocassis micropogon | reverse complement strand
TAAATAAATAGACAATTTTATGATGTAGGCCGAAAATGAGCTTCCCCTATTTGACAGACCAGTAGCCGCCACTGGTGGTGAAACGTATCTACTGAACAAGAAAGAAGTCCAGTTGACATGACTCAACTTCCAGATGCAACAGCCCCCTAGTGGTCCAGTGTCTTCACTGCAGCGACCTCACCCACAATCGTCGTTCACGGACGTACGGCTTACTTTGAACACGTTTTACTGCGGCTAAGAGTCTCATAACCATACTGTGCTTCTGTAGTCTCCTGTAACTGCCAATCACTGTAACACCTTCATTCACTAAATATTTCATCAAGTCCCAGTTTGACTTGAACGTTCCTTGTAACTTACTCCTGCTAATGAGCTAACAAGTAGCTGCTACTGAAGAACAAGCCCCCCCAAGAACAAGCGGGATAAAATGTTTGTCTAAAAAGCTTTTATTATGGGTGTGAGCCAATGAAAAAATGCTCAATTGTATCCTGGATGTAAAGGCGTATAAATTGAAAGTATGTCAGGTTTATAACACTAAAGAACAGGTACAGGTAAAGTGAAAACGTCATGTAAGAGGAGTTCTGGGAAACCTGGTGAGGTTTAGAACTGGACTGGGATCTTCCGCCTTCACTGTAACCCTGAGTATAAAAACCAAGACATATTTTTTTCGTCATTGCACAAAAATGGCTGTTATGACTAAGCGTTTATAATTGACCTAAAATCACAGCATGCTGTTTTTCCAAGTGATGAGTAAGAGAACTGGAGATACGGCGGTGCAGGAAGCAGTGAGACAGAGCGCTTTAGGGGGTTTTAAATTGCCGCTGCTTTTGCTTTGGTACTGTAACTGGGGAACTCAATAGAAACGCTCACAAGCTCTTAACGTAAAGTGTGTCCACGTCATAAAGTTCAAGAATATGTTCGAGGGACTTGATAATTGTGTTTTGCTGTAGACACGGGTGGCACAGATCGACCTCAGCTGGTCGTTAAAACGGGCCGATATTAAATCAGGGTTACTGTAAAGTTCGTTATTTTGCAATAACGCCACATTTCAAAGTGTTTTTTTCTCCCCAAATTATAGTTTATACAATGATACTTCATGGATTTGAGGTGTTTATAGTTACATTACATTTTCTATCGAGCAAGCCAGTTTGTATTGTTGCTCACATTATAGCAGCTACAGACAAAAAAAAAGAAGAAAAGGATATTCTGTATTTTTGTCCCCTGCATGTTGCTTCACTTTCGGCCAAAACATGGTATTCGTGCTAAAAAGTGTCTCACCTACAGTACAGTAGATAAAAAAATTATTTAAATCTGTCAATGATCAGATGAAACTCTGCCATTTTAAATTTCACATGAAAAGACATAAACCTGAAAAAGTGTATTATTCTAAAATGCTAAATTTGTTAAGAGATTGCAACATGAATTTGACATGGTTACAGACACTACAGATTTTTTGCTTTTTAAGCTTTTTACCAAAATAAAAAAAAAACAACATTTAAGCAACAATTTTTACATATGCTCCTAGAATATAGCTTAAACACCGATTTTAGTATCAATACTCAGAAAGAAATGTGAGTAATTTGCATTTTAAATGATTATTGTTTGAAGTGAGACAGTATAACACTGAAAATGTCCATTTTGGGGCTCATATAAAATCATCTCTCCAAAATGGCTGAAGTTTGCAACTTGGTATTTTTAGAGAAGCGAGATCGGTCACGTCCATGTTGCATAAACTTCAGAAGTAGCTTCTTCAGCACACACATTTATGTTGTATTGTATGTATATATGTATTATATAAATTGCCCCAATACTGTGTTTTGGCTGTTTATATTTGTTAACCTTTTCTTTATTAGTGCATTATAAAAAAAAATAATGCATCCTTTTTTTTTCTTCCAAATTGCAGACTTCTGAATTTGTTCAATTAAACAAAAAGCAAATCTTTCTGGTGGCCCAAAGAGATTCAATAGAGCATTGCATTTTCTCCGGGAAGTGGAAAATGTCATGTCAATAGCAACCATTACAGTCTAAAAACAGATCCTATTCTTAAACCATCCTGACCTTTAAAGGTTTCTTTTTCGCCGTGCTGTGATCATACCGTGGAGAGGTTTTCTCATTTTCTCTGAACATCCTGCTTATTTGCATGCTTTCTTTCTTTCTTTTTTTTTTTAAACAAATCAGCCTAATCACACAAAATGCTCTTGTGCTGAATGAAGCTTCTCAGGTTATTATAGTGATTAAGGCCATATAAGTCACTCTTTATTAAGGTGTCGGTAGTGCATGGCTTTAGCTAGTGTCTAGTGGCGTGTGGACGCTCTGTGCGGATCGGTTACTGAACACTGGGGAAGATGGATTGGGCTGCCGTTATGGTACCAGCCTTGTGCTGTCAGATAGTCGTCAAAGCCTCGGCTTGTCATTCTCGCTAAACGACGCGACCTGCGGTCTGAAAACACCGGGCTAATTTTAGCAAACCGCACAGGGCAAAATAAGAAATACGGATGTGAGTGTGTCGAGTAAAGACAGGATCCATGGACCGGTCCCTGCAAGCTGTACATCTCTCATTAATGCAGTAATAATACAAAGTCAAACCGAGACTCATGGTGAAATTTCTGGTGAGTGAAGGCGTAAAAGCGATTGACATTTACAGAAGACTACAGAAGCACAGTACAGTGAAGAGACTCCTAGCCGCAGTGAAACGTTTGAACAGTGCAAACGTTTTAAAGTACGTCCGTCCGTGAATGACGATTGTGGGCGAGGTCGCTGCAGTGAGGACACTGGACCACTAGGGGGCGTGCTGTTGAAGTTACCGTAGTAGATGCACGTACGTAACAACAAGCGCTACAATCACCATATTACAGTAGAGTAATTTGGAAGCTAAGACGCACCTCGCGGTAATATTACTGAAAGGAAATGAAACAGAGTGATGGCTTTACAACTTTATACTACGAGATGCCTGAGATGAGACGCACAACATGGATGTGGTCTGTCGTTGTTGATTGGTATAAACGCTCCAAATAAAGGTTACAATTCTGTTGTTTTGAGGTTGTACTTGCAACGTTGTTTAAGGGTCGTTCATTTAATGGTATCATCATGTAATCAAAGTCAGTCTAACTTTCTAAAACAATGTCGTCTCGATGTTGAACGTCTTCGCAACATCGTTACAGCTATATCAAATTAGTGTGGCTACAAGCATGACCGAACCGCACATTAACTAACTTACTTTCAACACGAAAGGTTTAAATGCTAGATTATTAACTACTGGAGTTTCTCTTTACTAATTGTCTTACTGTAGTTTTGTAAAAACACATCACAAATAACAAGCACCTGAATTAGTATTGAAACACGACCATATTTTTTCCCCGACATTTGTTTCTCTCTCTCTCTCTCCGAGTTTTGGTTCTGGTATGATTACTGCTCCCTCCTCGAGCGTTCCCTCCCTGAAGATGACATTAATCAAGTCTGAGATCAACAAACTAACCGAGCAATATTTCTGCGCTGTTGAGCGGGGAGAAGAGGATCCCATCACGCATTTCGGAGACTTTATTTTTAAGTGAATTCACTCCTCTGCTCGCACTGATTAAGCCGTCTAGTGCTCGTACTTCAAAGCGCGATCCTCCTCGAGATCTCCTCGCCGAAGTCATCACTTGATTTCCCTGTTTATCTCTGTGTGGATTCGGTGCTGCGGCTGAAATCGCGTGATGTACTCGGTGAGTCTGAGTTTTAAATGTTACAGTGGAATACATTTGCATTTATTTATCCCATAGCGCACGTGCAGTCTCTGCTCAGAAGACGATTAATTCTCTTTAACAGCAGCTCCCTGAGTAGCTCAGGTTTATATCGATGTTTTATAACGGTACAATAGTCCTGAGTGAAAGATGAAAAACTTCCCTTTCAGTATAACATATGTACATTTTCAGCTTTAGGAGTGACACCCGACATGTCCGGACACCGATGCGTGTGACGTACGAGACTCGGTCTGAGCGCGAGGCGTGCGGCGGCCTTCTCCTGAGTGTCGCGCTGATTCTCTGAGCTTGGCTGACCTCCGAGCACGTCGTCCGATGTGTTAACTGTCGACAGGGTGCTGACCGCTTCTTCATACATCACTGACAGTCGACAAATCTGCGCTACACTCTGCATGCTAATCAGCGCTCCTGCGTGTGTGTATTCACATCACAGCGAGCGGACAGGAAGTGGACAGCAAGAGGACGAGGAAGCAGATTATTGAAACACGTGCAATTAGCCTGAATCAGCAGTTGTCAAGGGCGTTCTGGACGCCGCAGAGTCGTGCTGAGTTTTACTACAGAGTCATAACTGGGATTAAACTGGTTTAAATCTGATGGTAGGACGAGCAGGTCCTGTGAATGAGCTGTTACTATAGAAACGAGTGCATCCATACAGTATAAACCTGTGGTTAACATTTGAGAACACACATTAGTAGTGGTATATCAGGCGTTTATAGTATTAATGCACCTCTTAGTAATGTACAGTACTCTCTCTCCCTCTCTCTCTCTCTCTCTCACTCTTTCTCTATGGCGTTTATCCCGTACAGGGTCGCAACAGGCCTAGCCGGGTTCTCCCAGGACAAGTCTTCTCTGCCTGTCTTTGGACTTTGGAAGAAAACCTTCGTCCCTTGAGATGCGAGATCACAGTGCTTACCACCATGCCTCATAATGGACATACTGTACTGTTTATTTTTAATAGGTGTTACAGTGTTTAAACATCTGGAAAATGCACAACAGCAGGTTCCATAATAATCATCCTGTGATCAGTTTGATTTCCGAGCTACTCTTCTGACCCGCACCGAGTATGAAACGGAACCGTAACTCTGAGAATGAAACTCGGACCCGCGGTGTGAATTCGATCAGCTCTACATTCCCAATCCCTCAGCGGCGGTTTATTCTCCGGTGTTTATTTTTTTAAAAACGGGTGGAGCGTCTGCTAACCTGAACTCTCACATCCCTCATCAGATTGCACGGGAAAGCCAATTAAGAAATAGAGATCGGCTTGTTTTGTTGCTTTTATTTTATCTTAAATTTCACGCCAAGTTTTTCGCCGGTTTATGAAACAGTACCGTTCTCAGTTTACTCCTGGTATTGTTTCTGTCTTAAATGCGATTTGCAGATGTTTGTTTGCAGAGATTGTAATTAAACCTAATCTTGTTACACATAGCATGAAAGAATAGGCTTTTATAGTATAATCATAGGAGGGGTAGAGTGTTGCTTCACAGCACTCAGGTGCGTTTTAGAGATTAATTTGCCACCGCATAATCACCAGGACGTGTGTAGTGTATTTGCGTATCGCCTTTCAGTTTCTACTCATACATTATATCATTTATATGCAAATTGCATGCAGAGTCTTATGATAATAATGTATAGTCTTACGATATGTTTATATTTTCTTTCGTCAGCCGCTCTGCTTGAGCTCGCTAAACATTCCTGATGGAACATTTATTTATTTATTTGTTTGTTTGTTTGATTGTTTGTTGTAGGGAATACACCAGTGCATACAAAAGCGTCAACGTTAGTTATGATCTCAAATCACTCAGAGATCATAATAAACGCAAAACAACTGGAATGAATTGTTATACGTTATGCTTCATTATACAACAGTCAGTTCCAACCGAGTGATCTGATTGGACGAGAGAGATTCAAACAGTGCTGATAATACACAGTAACAGCACTGTGACTGTTTCTCAGGACTCTCCACCACCTCCCTGGTTTATCCTCCTCACCCTTTGGTTACAGACTACCGGTATGAATTTGAAACTACTTTCAGCTCCTGCATGTCGCTCGGCAGCTCCACCAGTCACGGTTAGTTAGTTCCATCAGGCGTAAAAAGATGTGTGTGGGCGGAGCAAAAATAACTGGTTAAATCGGGGTAGGCGATCATGTGCTTCACGCCACACACGTGAGGCCACCGCGCAACACTGGGGACGAAGTAACACACACGGAGGAAAGCGCAATCCGAGCTCACAGACGCGCATGACTGGCTAGTGTTGCTATGATTGCCGCGGGAGTGCGAGGAGGATAACACTCCCAACGTCACTACTGCCTCGGTTGTGATGGCAGCATCAGGTGTAGAGAAGACTATAGATCTTTATAGATTGATTTTTCATTTCTTAAAGAATATTTCATGTATTTAATCTTTTAAATTTATAGTAAATATGAAAAAAGTTGCTGTCTGTTCCTCCTCTTGTTTCTACTCTCATCAGCCTTTCCTTTCTCTCTTTTTTATATCTCTATTTTTCTTTCCTTTTTCATCGGCCACTTTTTTCCTTTTAAAAATCTCTTTTTTTTCCCCCACACATCAATCTCTCTTTTCTAATTTTTCTCTCACTGATCTCTATTTTTTCTTTTTCCTTTCTTCTTTTTTTTTTCTCACCAACCTCTCTTTTTCCTTTTCCTAAACTCCTCGGTCCTAAAAATGTCTGAAAACTTTACCATACAGCTTTACTTTACACTGTTACGAAGCTCTGACACTGGAGACTCCTTCCATTTAATCTGTCCCGATTTGAAGAATTTCTTGTGCGCGTCCCTGTGAATAAACCGTTGCTATAGAAACGTTGCGGTGTGTATAACTGCGTGCTGATGTCAGTGAGACTTGATGCACTGTGATATCGGCATACAACGTTTGCTTGCTTTGTGTTGTGTTTTAATACATTGCGAAGCAAATTGTGATTAAAGGATTAAAGAAAATAACCGCACTACATTACTCCGTCTGTATCTGTATCTGTGTGTCGCTGCCAGATTGGTCTAGATGAAGCGCCGCCAGCTCGCCGCTGCCTTCTTATTTATTTTTGGCAAAGAATATTCACGTCACGCTTCATTTGACTAATTATTTCGCCCCGCACGCCGCCGTTATTCGCTGCTCTCCTTGTTTTTTTGTTGTTGTTTTTTTTTTTCTTTTTTTCAGCTGCATTTGTTTTTGCATAAATAAACCGCCGCCTGGCATGGACCGAGCGTTAATGGAAATTAAACGAGGAGAACGCATGTCTGTTTCCGACAAGTGACGGCTCCCGTGTTCTCAGATAAACCTTCTGCAGGATCCCGATTAGGACTGCCACAGTGCAGAGCGATGATTCGAGGAACGGTGTTTTAGGTTCTGCTCAAACAAGACCGAGCGGTTGGAAGCCGTTATTATCGCCGCAGCTCACTGGGTTCTTCTTGTTAGTTCTGTCTTTTTTTTCTTTTGAGGATTTCATCATGAATCCCTCGATCACCAACATCGGGAAGCTCCACAGCAGTCTCTAATGAGATAAGCTTACCCAAAATTAGTCGCTCTCCTTGATAGCAAGCAATAACGCTGGAGTAGACGAGAGCACTTAGGCATGATTTTGTAATTATCCCCTCCGTTTTTTTTTTTTCCGTCGGTTTGTGGCTTTAATCTGTGTGTGTGTGTGTGTGTGTGCATTTTGATTGAATATTTGTACTTTTTTATACGAGTTGCTAAACATTAGCTTCTGCAAAACTAAGGAATTTTTCCTTGAAGTCTTTTTTTAGCTCTTTTTTTAAAACAACAGAAACAGGAATAATAGACTATTTTTATATTTTATATTTACTATTTCTTTTCAGGCTTGGCATGACATGACAAAAATATCATGGCATGATGTTTAAAAAAAATTCTATGGTGTACGAAATTATTTTTTGTTACCAAACAGCCGGTGAATTGGCGGGGTTGCTTAAAAAAAAGAAAAAAGACATTAAATGACTGACGATATCTACGACATCTCATTAAAATGGTATTTGGACATTTGTTACATTTGTTATTGGGAATTTATTACATTTTGGCATTATATCATAAAAATTTCCAGCTCTACTTTTTTTATGCAAAAATCAATAGAATACGAAACAAACTTACTAAACGAGAAAAAGTAAGCGATTTCATTGAAGAATGTGGAAGCCGAATAGGGTCAAAAGCTGGCATGGACTGTTACTGTTACTGTAAGTGTCAAAATTAGGGCTGAAATGAGATTCATAAAGAAATCTAAGTGACGTTGGCCTGATTAGTGTTCTTTAAAGCTGGTTCTGTTTGTTTTATTATTATTAGAAACAAAGAACAAAATTGCTATAAATCGAGATCATAACAAACGCAAAACATTGGATCTGAATTGTTTTCTTGTTATACTTTATGCTTTATTATACAACAGTTAGTTCCAACCAGGTAATCTGATTACAAGAACACACATTTGATAACGTTATGTCATTTATGTCATTCATGTCTCTCTGTTGTTTTATTTTTCCACCTAGCACAAGCTACAAAGCTAACCAGTTTCTAACACAAGGCCGAATCCCAAATCACTCTCTAAGCCCTGATCAAGGGCACTACTTAGTGTGTTGAACAAGGGATTGCGTAAGAGTTAACCTGATTAGTGTTCTTTACAGCTGGTTCTGATTGTTTCTGGTTGTTCTTAAGCATTATTGCTTTTTTTTTTTTTTTTTTAATCAACAGAGGAGGTGGTGATAGCTAGTTATGCTAATTCATCACTGTTTTTTATTTAGCTTTACTTCTGTTTTGGGATCGAACAGATGAGCTGGTTGGCTAATTTCCGGGTGCTGTCTGTGCTAGTTCTGCTAGCCATTGCTACTTCTTTTTTGCTCACTTGCATGATATACAGTACTGGTAGTGTCGTGTCAGGTCAGAGGTCGTATGAGAGAACTCGTGTGCCATGCTCACAGCTTAATTCATAAAATAATTTATTCCTTCATATAAGCAATGTTTGAGATTAAAATTCCTCTTCTTTTCACTGTTTGAAAAAAAAGGTTTAATGGACTTCAAACGAAAGTTTATATTAAATAAGTCTATTAATGAACTAATAATTTAATAAGTATTATATGTATTTAAGGTCACTGAGACACGCCTCCGCCCTGTTTGTGCAATTCCAGCATAACCACTGGCTAATGCTTAGGTTTCTCACTTAAAACTTATTATACATTTAAATTTAATTCAGTTTTTAATTGTATAACAGTGGAGATTGTCACAAAGCAGCTTTACAGAAATAAAATTCTGCTGAAACCAAACTCTAAACTCCCTGAGACAACAAGAGAAAGAAACCTTCAGAGGAACGAGACTCGCAAGGGAAACCAGTGACACCAGACATCCCTGCAATATCGATGTGCTGTAGAGTCAAAGTGCTGTTGTACTGTATAACACTCACTCTCTCCTTGTCCATAGTGCCCAGGGTGGCGGGGGCCTGGAGCCTATCCCAGGTGACTGGGGCATGAAGCAGGGTACACACTGGATGTGGGGGCAATGCATTACCAGGGCATGAACTCACACACTCATTCACACTCTCACTCACACACTACGGGCAATTCCGGAATGCCAGTTAACCTAATCTGAATGTCTTTGTGCACGACTGTGGGAGGAACACAACGTACCCGGAGAACACCCAACACCAAGCACGGGGAGAACGTGCAAACTTCACGCACACAGACACGAGATGGGAATCGAACCCCAACTCTGGAGGTGCAAAGTCACAGTGCTAATAGGTGCATAACAGGAAATGTGCTTTAGTTTATATAAAATCTGTTTGTGGCAATTTCAGCTTGTAAAATATTGGAGCAATTGCCGTCCTAAGTCATCATAATGAACCGTCAGCATTGAGTCATCGTGATTTCATTTATGATCTGAATACATATTTATAGAGCCCTTAGTAAATACCGTGCTCATCTACTGTATCAAGCAGATCATATGTTTAGGCTGAAAAACATCTGAATCCGATCTTCAGTTAATTAATCCTCGCACCTGTAATCACGAACCCTGTTTTCCTAATGAGCTTTATGATGTTTAATTCCAGGCTTACCCACCTCACGTCAAAGGAAGTGACTTAACAAGTGAAGCGAGCAAACAGGGCCGTGTGTGTGTGTGTGTGTGTGTGAAAGTTTGCGGTGATGAATATTCACTTTGAACAGGCTAAACACTTGTTAAAAGTCGACTTCATGAAAATGAAAAATGCCTCTTCGGGGCATTCTGTTTGCGTCCGTTTCGAGACGTTTTTAAATGATAAATGTCTCCAGATCCGTGATGCCGTGAGTGAACAACGCCAGTCGGTGTTATTCATATTTTACCGAACGGCCACGTTTTTTCTTCCACTCAATCACGCCGTCCCTGCAGGTGGACCACTCGGGGCCAGAATAAAAACATTCCTCTGATTTATGCTGGCGCTCCACACAGCAGAACAGACTGGTTATTTTATGAATTGGGACACGGAAGAAGAAGAAGAGGAACATTACACATTTAAAGCCACGTGTCTTTTAGAAGGCTGTGAGAACTGCTCTCGTTATGGATCTCTTTCTTCTTTTCCTTTCTCATGCTTTCACCCGAGGCTTTTTGTGTCTGGTTGCAGTCCAACCAGAACTCATCAACGGATGATTTTAATGAATTTAAGACAAGGCATTGAAGATGTTAACATATGTTTATGTATGGCTCATTTGTACTGATGGGACGAAAGCAATTCCGTTTTAGTTCCGGAAAGTGAAAGAAGCAAAAATGTCACTTTCACTTAAAGATCCCCGTGGGCTTTTTTGGGACTGCGGAGTTCACTGAACGTATTCGTAAAAGTCTTGCTCGGGATAAAAAGGGGGTTTGTGAATGCAAATTCGGTATAATGTATTATTCAATTGGACTACTAAGAACAAGTGATCTCAGAGGAAGTCCTTTATGGCTCGGGTTTGATGAGCTCCCTCCCTCACGCACCTTAAATATATTCAGCTCCTCAGTTAATGACCTGGTTTAGACCGTCTTAGAGCAGGAACACAAATTGCAATTGATACTTCAGGACTGCAGTCAGCTTCCACTGCTTAAAGGAGGAGATTTCAGTATTACCGGAGACCATACTGGCAGCTTTTTGGCCCTGATTTCTACTGTACATACGCTGTCGTTCCTAATAAAGCTTTATCGTGTCGTCAATGCCGCTTACGTCAAACAAGGTGAAGCATCACTTCTCCCTCTTTCAGAGTAAATACTAATCGGCTTTTGAGGTTAAGCCTTTTTCTAAAAGAACCTTCAAATCATTGGCAGACCAGCGGTGATGCCACACTGGACGTATCATACAGTATCGTATGATTTACGTGTAGTTATACGTAATGTTTGAACCTGTAACATGTTAAGCCTGCTTTTAATCTCTCTTAAAGTTAATAAGAGTAAAAACACAGCTTGTCATGTTACTAAAATTCCTGAACATTTCCAAAAACTTTGGGCCAGTTCCAGCTTTTCTTAATTTACAGATTGCTGAAACTGGAGACTCCTTCCCTGAGTCTTAAATCAGAAAACTTCGCCATATCCATGAATAATAAAGTAAGAAAGACGTGGCCTGTTTTGAAATCTGTAAATGTTCTGTGAGGCGCACACACATTTTTCCGACCGAGACGTGAAGGTAAGCTCTTTCTTTACGTATATAAGTATTACACATATTTTAATGTACAGTACCAGTGATTATTATTTCTGAATACATTTTTAATGTTAGTTTTCAATCATAGAGTGTTTTTGATTATTTCAATCTTAACCACAAAACTGAAACTTATAATTATTATATAAAATGATAATTATTCACTTATTGTAAATGTCCTGGTTGCAGTACCTTCACCTTCCAGCACTTTGAGAAACACTGCAATAAAGTCAAGTCAAGTCGGCTTTTATGGTCATTTCATCCATATACCGTTCAGTACGCAGTGAAACCTAACAACGTTGCTCCAAGACCGAGGTGCTATATACAGTTCAACATCAATTAACAACATTAATTAACAAAACTAACTAAGACAAAAAACTAATCAACACCTTCCGACCAATCAGATTTCGACGATTTTCCCAGGATTCTGAGCCTGACTTTAGTTGACACTTTAATCACAGGAGCGAGGCTTTAGAGCACGGATATGTCCTTAACATAAAAAAAAAAGAAAAGAAAAACCCAGGACATGGCCGATTTCTCCCGGACAAGTGCAGGAAGCTTTCTTTATTGATTAAGCTGACCTTTCGGTATCCAGCGTCATGCTGTCTCCATCCTTTTATCTCAGAACACATAGGGGTTTCGGATGCACGTCTTCATTTAGGGAAGGAGTGAAAGAACGTGTTCACGTGTTTAAAAGTTCGCCACTAGCTAACTCAGGCCCGTGACGAACTGTTCTGACTCGGGCTGGCATTTAGCCACTGACATTTTAGGATGATATTTTGCTTCCAACTTCCAATCTCAGTTTGTAAGGGCACGAACTCATTTTTTTTGTTATGTCTACTCTGAGCACGAGCGCAGCGGCGTCTGACAGGGGAACAGGTTATTATATGACCAAGAAAAACAATGGGATTGCTATCAGTGATCAAGTGGTCTCGCTGATAACATGGTTTATTGATTTCTTACTGTGCTTGAGTTTTGTTGTTTTATTCTTGCTCTTTAAATGTTGGCTCAAATCTATTTTTTAAGCCTTTATTGCACAGTAGTGGTCTATAGGCTGTACAGTATAGCTGTGAATAATGTCTCAAAGAGCTGATTTGTATCCTAAAGGGATGATTGCTGGGATTTCTGAAAGCTTATGTAAGCTTAACGTAGTCCTATTATCCAAAAGTCACTTTTAAGTCATGTTTAGACCTTTAGGAAAGAAAATAAATAAGTGAGAAATAAAATAATTTCATGTTTGTTTTGGCCGGAGCTTAAACAAGCTGTTTTAAACCGCTGTTGTGACCTCATGTAAAAGCTCCCCTCCGCTGACACTGAAACGGCAAACTTGGAGGAGGAGTGAAATGGGAAATTAAGGAATTAAAACATGCATTATATGAGAGGTATTTATGCTGGATCATGAACACACACACACACACACACACACACTTTTAGGGGAGCTCTGAGACTTGTGCTAACTTGATTTGTTAAACTCTAACAGAAGGTTAAGTGAGTTCTCTGAAAGAGAGCGTGACGCTACAATCTGTGTTGGTCATCTCTGAAAGCTAGTCATGGTCAGGCTCAGTGTGTCAGGGGGGAAGCGAGAGTGGTAACGTAATGTAGCATACAGAATATCAAAGAGACATCAGAGACCAGTAAGGTCTTTCTTTATGTGAATGAATGAGAATTTAAAAATAAAGAGCACAAACTTTCAACTCTCACTTCTGTTCAGTTCCTGGATGTGTCGACTGTGACTGACCCCAAGAAAGTGTCTCCTTACTCCTCTGATAACATTCTGGATTTGTGAGGTTTATAGTGGTATTTGACCTTGAGATGTTTTTAAAGACCAGTGTCACACCTAGTGAGTTCAAAACAGACCTAAATGTATAAAATACTCTGCAGAACATACTGTGTATATATATATATATATATATATATATATATATAAAATGCGTGTCTCTTACTGGTATAATCAACATCCGTGCACACATGTACTGTTTTTATTAATTTTTTTGGGCTGTGGAATGAATAATTTGAGTTTCCGTTATTTCTAATGGGAAAATTAGCTTTGATTTATGAGTGTTTTGGAATACGAGCCCGCTTCCGGAACGAATTATGCTCGTAATCCAAGGTTCCACTGTGTGTGTATGTGTGTGTGTGTGT
>JAOVVA010000027.1:1363041-1377518 GCA_028565275.1 Leiocassis micropogon | reverse complement strand
CAGAAACAGAGACAAAAATGGATACACACTTCAGGCAAAGAAAAATTGTATGATGTATATTATATTAATAATATTATTATTATATTATCATACATATCAATATATAACGTATAGCAATAAATTTAGTTTTCAAATATTTATACAAGTTTTTCTTTTCCTAAAGTTTGTATGCGTTTTTTTGGCTGACTCTGTATATAAGTATAAAAAATTAATTTTCAAATCCTTCTCTAACCAAAGTTCTCAAGTTATTGACAAACCCCAGAGCACAAACTCTTACGCTTTGAAGATGATGGAAATTTTGGCTTGTATCTTCACCTGTGATTGGTACAAAACTGACACTGGAGACTCCTTCCATAAATAATAACTTAAACAAACATCATCTTGCAGAAAACAGAAAACTTGAAGTTCCTGTGAACAGGGTGTTATTACAGAAATGAGGGATTAATACAGACCTGTGATTTGCTTCTGTACTGCTGCAAAGCTCGACATTGAGACTTGCTGCGTTGCCCTCGGCAACCAGACAAAAACGGTTCATGCGCATTTTGTTTTTAAGCAATATTTGAATAACATCTAAATTTCATAATGTCCTGTTTGACAGATGTAAATGTCCTTTTCTTGGCTTTAACATTCTCCAAAAACCCTTTAAGCACATTTAAACGCAGCAGCCACAGGAAGTTCCTTTGCTTGTGGTTAAGAATCAGGCGGCTTTGTGTTATGCTTTGCTCAAAACATGGATGTTTTAAATAATTCTAAAATAATGATATTTAACTATAATCAACTTAAATGTTTTGTTGTAGATAACTCTACAGTTCTGTTCTAGATAATAACTTGCCAAAATGAGTTAACCTCCAAAGATTGTATGTACAGTTCCTAAATGAATAGTGAATCTGTAAGTGTGCTGCATATACAGAAGTACCTCGGCATACAAATTTAATCTGTTCTGGAGGCGAGTTCTTAAGGCAAAATCTCGTATTTATTTGTATATTATTTCCCAGCCACCCAAAAATATTACCAATATTACCAATTTTTAACACTATAATCATATGTTTTGCATATAAAAACAATCCAAACATTTAGATAAGACATGTAAATTAAGTAAAAAATAAAATAAATAGACATTAAACCTTACTTAAGCTTAATTTATGATTCCTCTTTGCTAAACTAAAAACGTCTCCCTTTTCTTCTTGCTATCATCCTTGATTACATTCTTGAGACCCATGGTGCTGTGTCTTCACTGAATCTTGCACAAAATGCAAAAAAACAATAAAATAAAAATATGTATACTCACTTCACCAGGCTTTTCGAGTCTTTAATGGCTGCCGGATGTTCGGTTTGGTTCATTCGCTTGTATGCCAAAGCAAATTCCTTGCAAAAATTTAGTTCTTTAAGCGAAAATTCCTAAGGCAATATTTATTATATAATATACCCTGGTGCTCATATTTATTTATTTATTCATTTATTTTTTGCAGTAAAAGCCTATACAATATAGATGTGCTGTATCACAGTTAAATGAATCACTAACTTAATTTAGAAAGCAATTTTCTGTCTGAAATAAATTATTATTTTATTTTTCGCAATTTCTCAAGTGGCTTCTGCACACACAGTAATACTAATACAGATTCCGTTACTGAAAATTTACTCTTTAAAAACTAAAAACCAGGCTCCTTACTTTAGCTTCACACACAGACACACACACATACACACACATACACATAGCGCCTGCGCGCACAAACAGAAACATTTATTTTTACTTTTTTTTTTAAGTTACAGTGCAGGTTAATTTGTTTTATTTTTACTTAATATTTTGTGTTAATTATTTTTATGTATTTATTTTTGGGGGCTGTGGAATGAATCATTTGAGTTTCCATTATTTCTTATGGGAAAATTCGCTTTGGTTTACGAGTGTTTTGAAATACGAGCCTGCTTCCGGAACGAATTATGCTCGTAATCCAAGGTTCCACTGTATATTATTTATGTCCATGAACTGTGTTTTAAACTTTATTCATTAATTTTTTTTATTTATTTATCTATTATCTGCTTCCTGATTCCGGATTCCAGAATGCGGCTGCTAAACGCTGTGGTAAACCATATTGCAACCAGAAGTCACTTCCTCGTTGCCCTGGCAGCTGTTTTTAAATAGAACATTACGCCATGCACTACAGGGCTGCGATTATAGAAAATGAACCAACAATGCTAATGCTAATGTGTGTACGTACAGTACAGTTAGTGCCACACATCACCTGAATGAAGGACGGGATGAACCTGTGAACGTGCATATAACCTTTTAATTAGATAAAACATCTGCCTAAAGATCCATCAGGTTCTGGAGCTTCATGAGGAGAAGTTGTGATTTGAACGACTGTAACTTTACGTGTTGTAAGAAGTACAGCGTGACTTTTTAGACCTCCGCCAGAACAGGCCGGTGTGTGCGGATCATGTTGTTCTGAGCTGTTTAAGTCTTTTTCAATTGCCTTTGAACAGCATGAAATTTAGAGACACACACACTACTCACACACACACACACACACACGAAATATAGGACCTAGCTATTATTTTTAGTCGAGGGCAACATTTTCATTGTTTTGTGACTCTGAGTGCTGTACATACAGTAAAATATGCACACATGGCAGTTTTTGGAGTTACTGTACTCTTTCTCCTAAGCACTAGAAATACACACACACACACACACACACACACACACACAAACACGTGCATGGTCTTGCGTAAACTGTATTTTGTGCTTACTGCACATTATTCTATTTATTACTTATTTGACTTTATTCATTCTCCTCTATTTTTTTACTCTATTTTTCAATTTTTTCGTGACAGTGCCTGAAGCGATGTGTTTAACTGCCTTGTCAAATTACTTGTAAGCAGTATCTTACCTGACTGATACATTTTTAATCTGATTTAAAATCCATTAACTTCCACAGTCTCGTACACGTACTGTAGAACCGCGAGGTGTTGAAGACGCGCTGCGTGTCTGCAGGTAGAACCCTGCTTTTACTGGAGGATTGGTTTAGGAGTATTTTATGGCAGTGAGAGTGGGCGTGGCTAAAGTAACAGGTGAGGGCGGATCTTGCTTAGCCCAGGTTATGCGCAGAAAAACTGTAGGTCAAGATTGATGTAACTTTTTTCCAGAAAAATGGCTTTATAGAAGAAATCTTACCTGGTTTTTAAGAAATTAAGGCCTATCTGTGTGGATACAAAGCAATAGTTCTAATTTCAATAAATAAAACAGACAATGTATTGCGAATATTTCCATATACACGTAAAAATGCAACTGTTTCGAAAACAGTTTGAGCACGTTAGCTGAGGAGGCAATAAAATGTCATAAACTTTTATGTCAAACACCTCATTAATGGTGAAGTGACTGACCAAGTAGAAGAAATGCAGAAGAACAAACACCGACACCAAGTTTGCGAATTCTCTGTGGAATCAGATTTGTGTCCAAAATTTGGTATTGATTCAATAAAAATCATAAATTAATTAAAAGTGAATATAAATAATTTCAAGCCAATTTTGCATGCTACAGAAGTACAGGAAAAAACTTTCTTTTATTTATATAGATAGCTACTGTAAATGGGACCAGCTCGCCAGATGTTCCCCCTCCACACCACTAGAGGTCCCCATAACCTGGGTACTACACTGTCTCACCTGAGTTCGATCACTTCCTCATTTAGAGACACTTTTCAGCGACTGAATATGAAGTCGACTTTAATATCTGTAATTCTGAGCTGTTCGTTATTTCAGACTTAGGCATTTAAATTTTCTATAGTTTTAAGACTTCACTTCCACATTCTTAAACTACACTACATCTAACTTTTCTCCATAACAAGTGTAATTGCAGAGAAAAATCTTGCTTACATTCCATCGAGTGTCTCCAGTCATATTTGAAAGCTGCGTGCAGTCCGAAACTGTTCGCAGAAGTGCAGGAGTGACCCCAGGATAATGGATGGAGCAGCAGAAAAAGCTGGCTCTGACACCGAAGCCGTAGTACGCCGAAAACAACCCGAGGTCAGAGAACGAAAGGTGACCGAGAGCTCGGGCCGTGCGGGAAGTCTGGTTTAGAAAATAAATTATGGCTTTGTAGTAATCTCTCTTTTCAAACTCGCTGTCTGGAGGCTGATTTATACTTCTGCTTTTTGGATGTAATCTGAACATGTGCACTAGGGGGCAGTGTGGAACGATTAAAATATATATATCTTTTTTTAAAGTTTGGTATTTTGTGGTACAGTGAAGAATAAAGAAAGGCTTCGAATCATTTGGAGTTGCTTTTATTTTCTAATTCTGGATTCTGATTGGTCAAGAAGCTGTAATGTAACGTCGGCTCTGAGAGTAAGCGCTGCTCAAAATCACAGCTAACACACTTGCGTTATAAAATGTCGTCGTTCCCATAGCAACACTTTGCCCTCAGATGAATTTTAACCAGATTTATTTATTTATTTATTTTCATTTCTTGCACGCTTTTTAAATATTCCAACACATGAATATTTACTTTCTAACATAACTAGTTAATCAACCAATAAACATTTACATGTGAAATTGTGAAAGGGTTAACAGGATGAAAGTACTCTGTTTGATATTAAACCCATGAGAAGCTCTTGAAAACAGAAAGAAAGGGATGAAGTTAAGGAGGGAGGATGTGCCTGAGGGATGCACGAGTTCATTCCACCAGGCGGGTCACGTGACCCACGGCCAGTCAGGTGACCCTCTCCACGGAGCGTCATGAGATTCCCCGGTGTGGAGCTGAATAGCTGAAACCCCAAGTCTTCACCTTTCGCTCCGTATATCGGCACCGTCAGCCTGATCGTGGGCGTCTCGTACAGACTCGTCCTTGTGCGGGTTTAATGAACGTCTTGTTCACCAGAACGTCTTTCTTTCCTCGTGTAATCTCGCACGATTCACTGCTCAGCAGTCACCTGAATCATCTCACAGGACGGTCATCTTCTGCATTCGCACAAAAGTAAAAATAAAGCGCTCCATGTTTAAAACCTAAACGTCGCGTTCCACGGCTTTCTGCAAGCAGGAGTTTTATGTTATTCTTATTCAGTTTCTCAGCTTGTAATGGACCTATGGGTCATTTCTTCCCTCCTGGTTCCTCGCCATTTCCCTGATGGAAAACCAGAGAATAGAGGTTGTTATTGTGCGACACGGCGGCTCGCTTATCTCCTAACCGATCACTGTTTGTTCATAGTCGCATGCAGGAGTGGATCGTATTGGTATTGTGTTCCAGCAGGGACTGTTTCTCCTGTTTCACAGCAATAGGAGGTTACTTTTTTTTTTGTTTTGCATTGCTATCATTACTTCCTGGTAATACATTTCCTAATTTTGGATTTGTCCGCAATCAAGTGCACAATATAAAAATAAACAGGATGAAGAAATGAAAAGCGATGCTGGACCTGAATTCTTTTTAGCCCAGAGTGTAGCTTCTCTTTCCTTTTGTCTTCCCAAAATAAATTCAAAAGAGAAACTAATATAGACAAACATACATTAATTAGATGTTTAGTATTAACATTTTGAGACGAATGAACGAGTCGCTCGGTCTGTCCGCTGTGCTTTGATTAACTCACTGACGTCAGGAGAACCCACAAGAAAGTTCTTGTTGCTTGTTTTCTACCAGCAAAAGACCTGGCGTCATGTACATCTCTTACTACAAAGAACATGAACCTGTTATTAACACGCCCTGGTGAAATCCTGGAGAACAAAGAGCGGACGTTGTATAGATGTCCGTCGGGAGGCCAACCAGGATGTGTTACTGTAGCTCAAGGAAGGTGGAGAGAGAGAGAGAGAGAGAGAGAGAGGGAGAGAGAGAATGTTCTTAATATCAGATCCAGGAGCAAGATGGAGCATGAGAGTTTACTCATTTTATTCAAAATAAATAAATAAATAAAACGCCAACAAGAGAGATTTATAAAAATGTGCTCTACTTCCTGCCCCTCCCCCACGCCAGACTTATTTAAGCGTAATGTTAAGCGCTAAGTATTGAGCGATAGAAAAGAAGAAACATAGAGACAACAAACGAAAAAAGTCATACAGTATATGTAAGGTAATGTAGTGTAATGTGGTGGTGGACGGGCCCTTGGGAGGGGTAGAGATAATCTGTGTAGACAGAACCATTCGCATCACAAAACAAGAAAACTTGATTTTCCTAGTTGTAACTTAGGAATAGTAAACTTGGGCAAAGGAAATACTATGTTTAATTTTAAGCCAGTTTACAAAAGAACTCCAGATGTGTCTTTCCTGTCCAGATTTCCTGTCTTGTCCAAAATGCCGCCATTAACATGCATGTAGGTTTTTGCGCGTAACCCATCTTGAGACGCCGCAGCATGGAGAAAGCCTTCCTCCGGCCAGCAGGTGGTGCTACGCCATCCCCAGCACTTGTACTTCCTGCAGTTTCCATGGGAAAATACACACGTGCAGGTTCTTGATGTGGCATCAACATATCCAGAAACATTCAATTACCCATTCAAAAAGAAATGAAAAAAGTCTGTGTGTGTGGGTGGAGCCTAAATGTAACACCATAAAATGAGCAAATTATAGAAACGTTAAATAATTCGTCACCATCGAGTCCTTGTGTTCGTTCCACCCTGATCGCTTCTTAACTGAGCAACGTTTTTATAGATATTAGGCGTTAGATGTTGAGTGTTAGCCCTCGGGGGCGTAACTCGCAGCGGGATAAAAGCCGAATAGTCAGCATCTCATCTTTCACACACTCATGCAATGTTTGTGTGCAGCTTGCAAAGCTGGCAGTTGTATAAGACTTGCAGCTTGACTGCATAAAACAGCGCTTTGCCTCCAGGATGGCTCCTTGGCTCGGATTCGGCTCTAATTTAGCACATGCTGGATCAGACGGGCCGTTTAGCGCCGAGTGATGTAGCGGCGTCCAGGCTCTGAATAATGCATGACTGGAGCGAGTGACACTCTCTGGCTGAGTCAGGAGGAGACAGAGCGCTGCCTCGACTAAACCGGAACGCAGCCTCGTTCTGCTCCGCTGTGCCGTGCTTTATACGTTTTCCAATGTTAATTAGTTAATGCTCTTTTCTGTAGCTCGTAATTCCAACCTCCAACTGCGAAGAAATTCCTCCTCCCTAAACTACCGTACACAGTCTGAACCTTGGGGAGGTCTCATCAGCTTCCAACATGGCCGACCGTGCATTTCATTTAGATCAATCTACATACACAGGACTGTGCAAAAGTCTCGACCCCTCCCCTTATCTTCACAATCTTAAATTAAATTAAATGCCGTGGATAAGAAGAACGAAATGGAAGCAAATGTTTTAAAGGCTGCAAAGTGCCTCAAAGATACAATCTAAAAATTGGTTGTTTATGCACCAACCTCAGCAGCAGCCTCATTTCCCCTCTCGTCCATCCCAACCGCTCAGCATTATACTCATGACTCAACAGTATTATACTAAGATCATCTGTCAATATCTGCACCTGCTTCTCGCTGGTTAAGGTAGATTTTTTTTTCTTATGCTTGAATGATTCATAGGTCATTGTGTGGCTTAAAAATAAATAAATAATAAATACATTCCTCGGGTACAGGGACTCGACTGAAAATAAAAGACACGAACTTGCCAAAAACGAATGAGAGTCCTTTACTAAGCCTGGAGAACTATTCCACAAAACTGCATTAAAAATACAACAAAGTCTGACTCTTTGGAATCGAAATATGAAGAAATAAGGTGAGGGGGGTCAAGACATTTGCACAGTACTGTATGTACAGTTTACTGCTCAGAGGATAAAAATATTCATCGCTCTTCTTTACCGTTACATGTTTTGCTTGTTGGTAACAAATGATAAACATCTAAGCATTCATGTTTTTTTCCCACAACGTTAGAGCTAGAACATACTGAAGTCATAAAGATTTATGATTCTAACTCTCACCCTGGTTCCTCAACCTCAGCTGCCTCTCTACAGTTCATAATTGGTCACAGCTAAAGTTTTTCAATCTACTTCATACTGGTTTGATTTCAGAACCTGCGTCAAATATTTATCCCAAAATATGACCCCTGACCCCCAACCAGCGCAGTTACTAAAAATGAATGGCTGCTGTAAATGCATAATACAGCACCAGACGTTAATATTAACAGACACAGGCTTCGTTTGTCTCCTGAGCTTCTCATTTCGACTGCCGGAAAGTAAACGCACCCTCAACACACATGTCACGTCTCCAATCTCGACTGGATGGACCTTTCAGGATCGCTTTATAAGGAACTAAAAGATAAAACAGAAACTGTTAGTGTGTCTCCTGTTTACTGTCTATCTGCACTGCTGTGTTCGTCCATGGTGGTTCATCCCCGGTGCACAGCCTCGCAGAGTTGCCTAGAGAGTTCCGATTTTTAGACAAAGCTGCTAGAGTGACGGAGAGAAGAAGAAGATAACAAAAAGCAAGGCAAAGCAGTGTGTGCGATGATAGACGGGCACTCTTTTCCCTTTTCAGAGATGCGCCTCCCACTTTCCGTGCGAATCCAAGCAAAGCGTTTCGGACGGAGGTGGGCATTCGGTGGTTGAAGCCTTGTAGGAGGGGCGTCTTTTGTGATGAAATGCTGAGCACTCGGGAGAGAAAAAGGGCGGGAGGCTGCCGGATCCCCCGTTGCCATGGTGACTTTTGTGCCTGGCTGAGCGGCTGGTGTGTGTGACAGGGAGGCGGCGGAGGACTGTGGCTTAAACCAGTGCAGGAATTCGGCCAGAGAGGAACGGATCGCAGAGCGGCCGGAGGTGGACACGACCTTGATGCGGCCCACGGAATCCAAAGACGTCTCTCTCTGATATTGAACTTGAGCAACTCTGCGATCAGACTTGGGATTCTCAAAAACTGGCTTTGCATGTTTTTTGAAACACGTCAGACTTGGATTTATCCGAACAGATCATCCCCGTACTCTCTCATCAATCGGGAATTGTTCTGGCTCTCGGAACCTTTTTCATCTGCACAGCTTGAAAACCAGACACCTATGATGTAAGTACGATGGAAATGGATTGATTTATTTCCGTTCGCTGAAAGTTTGAAAGGAATTTGAAGGGAATAGTGCTGATAGTGAGGGAGGGGCAGGGAGTGTGAACAGGAACGATGTTTCCTTCCTACTGCCAAGCTTTGATTTGGTCCACACTGAGGTATTTTTTTTTGGACTGAGGAGATACCATCAGGGCACAAATAGCTTCAGAGGCTGGATCAATACTCCGTCCCATTATGCAGTCGTGTGCATACAGGCTGCGAATCAGCCAGCCATCGATCCTGTAGATCTCGCTAGTAATTTAAGCAGCTATGCGTCTAACAGATAGCACCAGAGACTTTGATTGAAGTTCTGATCTGCTTAGTTTGACCAGTTTACGAGATGAACGCGGGAGCCGAGGTGGCTGTTCCTGAGATGACTTGTTACTGTAAATGTTAGATGTTTCCTGAAGAACAAAAGTTTCCTGAAGGTTTAAGAACCTTTTAGAATCTCCCTGACACCGTGGAGAACATGATGAAGCTGACTGATGCAGGACTTGAGCTGTCTTGTTGTTGATCACGCTGATGCCTGAGCTGATGATTCACTTTCAATTCCAACTGGAACTGCATTGAGATGTTCAGAGATCTGAGTTATGGTCTGCAAGTGCTATGAGATTCTCTCTCTCTCTCTCTCTCAGGAGCAGAAGACTTCTTAAACCTGTGACAAAATACTGTGCTGGAGAAATCCTTCTATCGTTGGTGCCATACACTTGTAGAAGAGACATCGAGAAACTCTGCATTGTGCTATTAGATATTTTTAAAACTTGTACTTTAAAAAGTTTATTTAGTATTTTTTTTTTTTGTTAGATTTGTTGTTATTTCTGCCGTTGTGTATTACAGCAGCTGTAAACATTCATACCCACATGCAGCTTGTCTTTCTTAAAATGCAATCAGTTGACATGAAGCAGCGACTGTACAAGTCCAAGTGAACGTCGTTACTATAGCAACCGCAACTTACCACCTCTCCGCTTTCAGAGAGACACTGCAGTATCTATGAGCTTGTGCATAGAGAAGAGGGCAGATAGTGCCGTCCCATGAGTGTGTAACGCTCACTTCCCACTTTCATGATTTTTGCTGCAGTTTCAATGTTGACGTCCATAGCTACAGTGTAGCAAAGGATAAAGGATAAAGGATAAAGGATAAAGGTAAGAGACTTACTGTGGTTCTACATCAAGGCATGATGATTTGGTACAGTAAGGACACGGGTAATGAGAGTTATTTACAAATAGTTGTAAGGGTCCAGAGATCTCTTTAGAGTATTTGAGCCCAGACCAGCAAGATGCGAATCACTACGGGTCACCTTCCCTGACACAAACCTAATACACAGCCATGATCTGATTATGTATCATTTCGATCTGTAGCAAGCATCGTTAATCCTGCCCTCCACAGCTAGCTACCACCGGGGGCAGTGGTAGGTTAGTGCGTTTAGGCTCTGAGTTACTGATCAGAAGGTCAGCGGTTCAAGTCTCAGTAGCACCAAGTTACCAACATTGAGCCCTTGAGCAATTCCTTTTTAACCATGTCTGCTCCAGGGGGCGCCGTGTCATGGCTGACACCAGCTTCCTACCATGGATCTCCGAAGAAGCAGTTTCACTGTACTGAAATGTTTATATGACAAATATCTCCTTCTTCTTCTTTTAGTAGTAGCTGCTGTTTGATCGGCCAAGCGCAGGGTTAGCTAGCAAGTGTCAACTCACAACCCTAAATTAGAGAAGAAATGATGGAAAAAAACGGAAACACATGGGAAAAAAAGTGATGCTCTTATTAAAGATTTAGATTTACCAGCTCAGTGGTTATTATAAGCAAGTAATTGAATTGATGGGTCAGTATTTGATTTAGAACCGATTTGCACTTTCAAAATGATTTATGTAAACTTGCAAATGGGTGGCTCTGTCTCCTCGCACCTCAAGGGTCCAGGGTCGTTTCCCGCCTCGGGTCTGTGTGCATGGAGTTTGCATGTTCTCTACATGCTTAGTGGACCCTGTGTATAGAATAAAGCGGTATAGAAGATGAGTGAGTGAGTGAGTGAGTGAAACTTGCAAATGAATGAATTTTTACTGAATTAGCATTTAAAAACATGCAGTGGTATTCCACAATCAGAACGAAATTACACTGCAGTTGACTTGCTGTTTAGACCTGGTACTGACACGGGATGAAAAACAATTTATAGCGTAAATTTATAGCAAAAGTCATAAATTGCTTGAAAAATATACCACAGTGTAAGTAGAAAATGTTCCACTTTTGCGTGAGTATCACATCCTCTATTTGTTTTGAGTTTAAGAGCATTTGGTGCAATACTGCCATCTACTGGACTGGAGTGTGGAGCAGAACAAAACTTGCTTTGTAAAGGCGTGACATTTAAAGAATCAACAACACAAGTTGCGCGACATTTCAGAGCTTTATTAGAAAAATCGCTGCTTAAGACAAATAAGACAGGAAACATTAGCGCTGTTAAATCGAATAGAAAATTGTAATGCAAAAAAAAAATCTAAAATCAAATCGAGAGTGCACTCATAATTCACAGCTCTAGCACACAGGCCACTTTTGAAATTTTATAGATGAATTTGTAGCTATAATATGCAAATCAACATCATATACATCTTGGGGTGTTTTTGTTTTTGGTTCCTGATTTTAGAGACACATCAGATTCCAGATCGTCCTCAGGGCAGAAACCTCAGACGTTCCCAAACCCGGTGAGATAAACTTATCAGCAGGGTCCATTCCGGGGTTTCTGTCCAGCATGGTGTCAGACATGGCGTAGGTGAGATCAAATGGTCAAGTGCTCGAGACGTATCTGTCGTTCTTTACAAATTAATTAATTCATTCATTAATTCATTAATTATTGAGTTATTTGTCACATCGAGCTTACAGCACAGTGAAATCATTTTTCCGCATATCCCAGTTAGGAAGCTGGGGTCAGAGCACAGGGTCAGTCAGGATACAGCGCCCCCTGGAGCACATAGGGTTAAGGGCCTTGATCAAGGGTTTAACAAGGGCTCACTTGGCGCTGCTGGGGCTTGAACCCCTGACCTTCTGATCAGAAGCCCCGTAACCCACAGCCTTAACAAATTGAGCCTCCACTGCGCTATACAGTGGTACCTCAGCATACGAACTTATATTAATATTTTCACTGAAGTTTTGCAGGAGTTTACAAAGCATTTTTGGCATAGAAGCGGCAGAACCGTGCCTAACTGAACACGTTGTGCGTATGTCCAGGAGCTGTTCATAATTTGTTTGCATCCATGGAGAGCCAAGCATAACGAGTTTACATATTTTTGTGCGTGTATCTTGTGCAAGAAGCAAGGACGGTAGCAGGAAGAAAATGGAGCCCCTTTTAGTTTGGTTTTTGAAGCAGCCGGTGTCGAGAGGAATCATAAATTAAGGTTAAGTGAGGTTTAATGTCTATTTATTTCATATTTTACTTCATTCACGTGTCTTTTCTAAATGTTTTGATTGTTTTTAGATGCAGAAATATGATTATAATGTTGGAAATTGGTAATATTGGTAATATTTTTGGGTGTCTGGAACGGATTATCTGCATTTACATTACTTCCTATGAGACAATGCGTTTCACAATCCAAAATTCCGCCTTTATTAAATTAACCACTGTATCGTACCGTACAGTCCTGAGCTCTGACTGTATCATGGAGTATCAGCTTATTCCAGCTACTCGTGTAGCGCCTGAGCTGCTTTTCCTCCTCCAGCGTATGAGATGTTGTAATTATGCAGCTGCACTGATGGAGAACCGCCTGGTGCTTGGGCAATGTGTTAACTGCGCGGTGTGGGCGAGTTACTTTCTATAGTTTTTATTCATGCATGTTTGTTTCTTGTGAAAGATCAGTGAAGAGTGAAGCACCGCAGCAGTTAAAGAGTGCGCTGTGGTCGAACGCTGAGGTTTCTGATGCTTCCCTAATGTTCTTTCTGGCACTGGTTTGCATGTTGATTGCTCTAATCTCTCTCTCTCTCTCTCTCTTTTTCTCTCTCTCTCTCCCGCGGAACAGGAGCTGCAGTTTGAGAGACTGACTCGAGAGCTGGAGGCTGAGCGCCAAATCGTCGCCACTCAACTGGAGCGATGCAAACGAGGATCTGAGACCGGAAGCACCATGAGCAACATAAGGTAAGGATTTTCTCATATGTGTGTGTGTGTGTGTGTGTGTGTGTGTGTGTGTGTGTGTGAAACAGAGAGAGAGAGAGAGAGAGATTTTAAAAAATCAGTTTCCGTGTGAGGTATGTCTGAGTATGGTATGGTGTGGTACCTTTGGGAATCTAAAATACATAGTTTTCTAGTTTGTGTGTGTGTGTCAGTGTGTGTGTGTCTGTTTGTGTGTGCATGTGTGTTCTCTACCTGAGTTAGGCCAGCATGGTTTCCACATGAAAGGAGCAAGGAGCAGGTCTCGGGGAGGGTTTGCCTGCCTCCCCGAGCCACATTGACATTTTCTGCATGAAGAAGTAGCAGCTGGGTCTCCGTACACACACACACACACACACACACACACACACACACACACACACACACAGACACATACTGTACACACAAATGAGCAGTGATATTTCTGCATTGTCGGAGTGGTGACAGTTGTGGGTGGAGTTACCAGTTTAGCTCAGTATAAATAATAACAATAATAATAACAATAAATAATAATAATAATAATAATAAATAAAACACCTTCCACCTCACCTCCACCTTAATTAATATTCAGTTCAGAATGCAAATTAGAGGAAGGGGCCAATGCTCTGGTCGAGGAGAGATGGAACAATTAAACGCAAATGCAAAATTGAAAGCTTAAAATTATGAATGTATACAATTATCATTAAATGTAATGTAATATAATTTGTGAGGAATGAAACAACCTCTGCCATGAGGTTATAGAAAAATATTCAACAAATATTCAAAATCAGAAAGGATGACCATTCTGATTATTTTCTTGTAACTGAGCATCCTGAAGTGGTTTATTCCTCCTATTGCTGAAGTAAAGCGCTGACACTGGAGACTCCTTACATTATTGTTAAATGAACACATTTAATGGAGGGCGGAAAAATCACAATTTATAACAATTGCTTGTCTATTTGTTTGAGCATCTGCTGTACACGTCCCTGTGAATGAACCGTTACTTTGGAAGTTATTTGCAAATAATTTAAAAATTTGCAAACATCAAATTGTCTAAACTTCATAAAGTAATATAAAAATATACTACAGCGTTAGCAGGAAATTCAAACCGCTCCAATTATCCACAAATACTTTTATTTTGGGAGAGTATTGCTTCCACTTTTTTTGAGTTCATGAGCGCTTGGTGCAACGCTGCCACCTACAGGCCTGGAGTGTGGAGCAGGACATTGCTGCTTTGTGCAAGACGTGACATTCAAACAATTAACAACCGGTGTTCGGGACGTTACTCTTTAAAGTGACTAATTACATTACAAAATTACTGTCATTAAAAAGTAATCAGTTACATTACAGCGTTACTTTCTGATAAAAGTAACT
>JAOVVA010000027.1:1328757-1343194 GCA_028565275.1 Leiocassis micropogon | reverse complement strand
ATTCCATAGTTAGCATGTTGTGTAGTTAGCAGGTTGTGTAGTTAGTGTATTGCATAGTTAGCAGGTTGTGTAGTTAGTGTATTGCATAGTTAGCAGGTTGTGTAGTTAGCAGGTTGTGTTGTTAGCATGTTGTGGAGTTAGCAGGTTGTGTCGTTAGCATGTTTTGTAGTTAGCGGGTTGTGTCATTAGCATGTTATGTAGTTAGTGTATTGCATAGTTAGCATGTTGTGTAGTTAGTCTATTCCATAGTTAGCATGTTGTGTAGTTAGTGTATTGCATAGTTAGCAGGTTGTGTAGTTAGTCTATTCCATAGTTAGCATGTTGTGTGGTTAGCATGTTGTGTAGTTACCATATTATGTTGTTAGCATGTTGTGTAGTTATTATGTTGTGTAGTTAGTGGGTTGTTTAGTTAGCGGTTTGTGTGACAGCGGTTTGTGTGACAGCCCTTTATGGACGTTTGTTAAGCAGACTCATTTCTCCATAAATAAATGTCAAGTCCTTCATTTATATGCTGTCTGTCTGTCTCTCTCTCTCTCTCTCTCTCTCTCTCTCTCTCTCTTTCCGTCCTTCCAAGCGGTGCAACGTTAGCTGTGTGTATTTTAGAAGTGTGTACACGTTAAATTTGGGACACGGCACTTCTCTAAACGAGCGCTGCACTGATGATTGTAGTGCAAATGTCTCACATTCGCCTCTTATTACACTCCTGCAGTCTGAAGCTTCAGATCGTTTAAAAGTGAGCGGCTGCAGTCAAACCCGCCGCTGCGTCTCTCCATCTCTCTCTCTGCGGGTGATGATGGAGGGAAGTTTGATGGTCGGGTTCGACTCCTCTCAGTGTAACACTGACATTGAAACACTGAAAGGGCGTCGGAGATTCGGATGAAAACTTCAAAGCCACGGCGTTCCGGCACTTCAGCGTTCCAGGGATCGGAGTTCAGAGCAAATTTTGGGATGAGAAGAGCTGAAGCCAGAAGTGAGGCAGCTGACGGCAGAATCAATCTAGTGATGGATTCACACTGTGTCAAGTGTGTGTGTGTGTGTGTGAGACAGAAAAGTGCAACTCTGTCCTGGCAGTGTCACCTACAAGCAGCAATTTTCCCCTCTGAGGTCACATCACACGGTCCAAAGAGCATTTACACACACACACACACATACACACACACACACACACACACACACAAGCTGTAGCTCACTCAATCTCATTAGACATGCAAATGCCTGTTTATCCAGTCCAAACAGTAGATAGCAGCTGAGTCCCAATAAAGTTAACTCTGCTGCCAGGAGTATGTGTGTGTGTGTCCAATCACAGCAACAAACACACACATACACACATGCACACACGCACGCACACACACACACACACACACACACACACACACACACACACACACACACACACACACCCATGGCAGCAGAGTTAACTTTATCTAGAGATTAAATAAACAGGAAAATTAAACTTCCTTCCTTCATTTATTCATTCATTTCTTCCTTTTTTCTTTAATCCCTCTTTCCTGCAACCTATTAATTCATTTGGACGTTTCTTTCCTTACAGCAAAATGTTCCCTCGTTCCTTCCATACATCCATTCAGCCAACCTTCCTTTCTTTTATCCTGCAAACTATTCTTTCTGTTTCTTTTTCTTTCCCCCCTTCATTCCTTTTTTTTGCAAATGATGCCATCAACCCGGTTGTGCAGTTAGAATGTTGTATATCAACCATCTTTTCTTTCTTCCTTCACTCCTATCTTACTTAATCCCTCCTTCCTACAAACTATTCCTTTCTTCATTCCTTGAACCCTCATTTGTACAAACTGTGCTTCCCATCAATTAATCATTCTTTCTTCCTTCCTTCCTTTCTCTACTTCTTTACAGCATGCCCTTGTCATTTACACACATAGGCACATGTGCACACACAAACGTGCACACACAAACACACACACACACATGCACGTTCTTACACTTTGTCAGTTGTTGTGAAATCAGAACACACACTTGGCTGAGTGTTTAATGAGGCATGAAGAACACGTTCACCAGAAACAATTCCACTTCTGTTTAATTGGCTGACTTGTTACGGGTCTGCACACACAAACACACACACACACGCACAGTTTAAACTGTGTTTATGGCAGATTTTGCTCCACACCGACGCATGTGTTCATAAGAAACGCCGTCGCTCCAGCCTTCCCTTCTTTATTTCTGGCATTCTCTTCTTTCCTCCTTGTTCCTTTAGCGTGTGTGTTTTGATCCTAAAGGAGAAGCGGGATGATGCTGTTGCTCCTGCACTGCACTCCATTAGCCTTTAAACTCAGGGTACGGGACCGGCAGGTCATACTGACCAATTTGTGTGTTATTGTGGGGGAGCGAGCCCTCAGAGCTCAAGGAGTTTTGACTTGTTCGTTGTTTGACTTACTTAATTTAACATTCTAAATATCTGACAATCAAAACTTTAATCCCAAAACACATGTCTTATTCCCACCTTGATGGAGCACTCCACTCATCCTTCTTCTTCCACTGTCTCAGGTTGAGGGTCTGTTCTTTAATTCAGTGCAGGAGGAACAGCAGCACCTCTTCCCCGTGCACTTCTTTCAAGCGTCTCCAAACTGTCTCCATAAAAGTCATTTCAGCATCACTGCGAAATTCCTTATTTTAGCTTTTCCCGTCCAAAAAATAGCATCCGTGCCGCTCGGTGCGGCAGGAGCGGAGCGCCCGCTGAGGCGTGTGTGAAATCAGCACAGCGTGGGGTAAAGTGGTCATTCCCTACAGACAGACAGACAGAAAGGAGGAGGAAATGAGGGGAAAAAAAGATTTCCTTTTTTCTCACCAAGGCTGTGAGAGCTGAGATAGACTCGAAGAGCCACCAGGTGAAGCAACATCTGGAACGAGGGCAAGTAGACGATGGCGGGGGATGAGGGGAGGAGTTTGGGTGGTGTGGGGGGGAAGGGTATGGGGAAGGCAGAAAAAATTTTCTCTGGTTTCCCAATGTTTTATGAGCGTTATGGTAGAAAATCCACCTGAACTGTAATACACTGGGAAAGAAGTTTCAAAACAATCAGGGATCAGGGACGCACAGAGGTCACAGGTTATACACTGATGAAGGATGGTCATGCCATTAATGTACAGTCAATGATGAGGCCAGTGATGATTCAGGGAAGGTGGAGTCTATACAATGATGGGGATGAGGCACTGGGCAGGGTCAAGCCAATGATGAGTCGAATTGTAGCGCAGCCACATAAAGGGCTTTTTATATAGGCTTTGTATAAGCAGATTTACAAAAAGAAAGAAAACTGCTGTGCCTTATAAATCGCACCCGGTATGGTTTATGTGTCCCAAAGACTTTGTGTTTTGGTTCGGGATAAAGTATCATGAGAGTGCGCAGCCGTGTCACGAGGTCATCCTGATGGCGTAACAGGGTCAGGGGATCCTGTTAAAAGGACGCTAGGGGAGAAGCTCTAGGAGGAGAGTATTAGGAGTTACAGCGCGCTGTTTTTGGGGTTCATGAATTCGGAGTTCGAAGGCTATTGTGAAGACTGTCGTCGGCGGATATCCTTTTCTATTGGATTATCACCACCCGGTCTACTTCACCACTTCACTCCAGCTCCAAAATCGTGCTCCCGGATTATTGCCATCGCTTCCGGTGAGGCCGATTCAGCTCTCCACACCATTCACAAATAACCCGGACTTTGGACAATCCCTCTACTCACTTACACACCATCGCTTTTTGTGTATATTTTGTAAATACTTATTATTATTATAAGTATTGTTGGTTTTGGTGCACCTCTTTTGTTTAGTCATTATTTAATACACTTTGGGTTACTGTTTACATTGGTTGTGAGCGTCTTTTCTTGTCCTGAGCGGCCAACACTTCACCAGAGACTAGATTAAAGTTCCCACATTAGTGTATCCCAGTAATTAATTTATCCGATTGTTACAGAATGATGAGGCAGGGGTGGAGCAAAGCAAATGATGGGGCCATCAATGAGGCGGGGGTGGAGTCAATGCATCGACGAGGCCAATGATGAGTGGTGATGCGGGGAGGGGGGCGGGGAGAGACAAGCGTGTGATAAGCGTAATGATGGGGCAGGGGTAGAGTCAAGCCAATGATCAGACCAATGATTAGTCAGTGATGATGCAGTGGGGTCAAGCCAAAGATGAAGCCGGTTATGAGGTGGAAGGAGGGGTCAATCCATAAATGAGCCCTATGCTCAGTAATAAGGTAGGGGGCGTTGCCAAGCCAAAGATGAGGCCAATTATGACCCCAAGGTGGAGGAGCCAAGCCAATGATGAGGCCAATGATGACACAAGAGGGAGGAGCCAGGCCAATGATGAGGCTGTGATGAAGCAGGGGCGGAGTGAAGACCAAAACCCTGTATATAATCAAAACAGGAAGAAGGAAGTAAAAAGAAGGAATTAAAAAAGAGACAGACAAACTGCAGCAAACAGTCAGAATATTGACAGAATGTTAGAAAAGAAAGAAAGAAACTGTTTTCCATCTTATTAATTTAAAGAAATAGAGCCTGATAAAAGAAGTGAGAACTAACTAATTTCATGAACATTCCACAACATTAAATGATGTTTTGGTTTTAAATGAATCTTAATTAATGGCTGATTGCAGCAGCGTGAGAGAAATGAAAGAGTTATTATTCCTGATATAATCTCTAGTTTGTGTGTGAAGTGCTTCGGATAATTGACTTTGATTCCCTCCTCAGCGATGTGCGATCTCCCGAGGGATTTGTGACGAAGCAGTGGAGAATTCCCGTGAAATCTCAGACGGCGTGTGTAGCACCAGCCTTTGTGGTGATATTGAACAAATCTCTCATTTCAGAAAGTTCTTTCCTTCTGCATGAGAAAGTTACATCAGAAAAAGGCGTCTGAAAGTAAAAGAGCAAAAATAAAAAAGTGTCGCGTCATCGAGTGTGTCGCTGTGAATGATTAATACACTCCTGAACGCGGTGTGTTTGGTCTCGCAGCGCAGGTAGACATGTGCTTTTACATAAACATCAGTCTGAACCATTTAATGCAAGTGATGAAGTTCAGGAACATGTGGTTGTGCTCATGTGAGATTATATCGCTTATATACTGTATGCAGAGCGACATGTGGAGGGGAAGAGTGATGAATGGTGATAAAGAAAAATGAAAGAAAGAAAGAATTAAATAAAGGAGGGAGAAAAGGTAAGACAAAACTGTAAGCAAGAAAAGAAAAAAGGGAAAAAAAGAAGGAACATAAAAGAAAAGGAAAAAGAAAGAAAGAAAGATGGCTAAGAATGTATAAAGGAGAGAAAACAATAAAAGAGAGAAAGGAAAATATGAAAATGGAAGTGAGAAGCATAAAAGTGGAAAAGAATAAGAAAGTCAGCAAGAAAAGAAAATAAAGACAGAAATTGAAGAAAAAAAAGTGAGGGAGAGAGAGAGAGAGAGGGAATAAAGAGGAAGGAGGAGAAAACGCCAGTGATTGAGATTCTGAGGATTAATGATGAGCAGAGCAGCAGATAAACCCAGTGTCTGAAACCACTGCTGCTGCATCCTCATTCATCTTCATCATCCTCATTATCTTTATCTAACATCATCATCATCCTAATTCATTATTCATCACTCATCCTCATCATGCATATCATCGTCCTCATCAACATCCTTATCATCATCATCATCCTCATTGTTCTCCTCCTCATCTTCATCATCACCTGCCATGTGTCTCTTTTGCTGTGTGTGTTTGTGTGTGTGTGTGTGTGTGTACGTGAACTCGGTTTCTGACGTAGCCTGAGTGTAGACGTGATCAAACCCTCCAGAATAATATATGTATACTCTACAAGACGTTGTTTACAGTTTAATAGGATGTTTACGTCTGTCATTTTGAATTTTCTATAAAATGAAAGTAAAATTGTAAAGAGTGTTGAAACAATAGAAGGAATGAAGCAGCTGGAAAATTCTAATGAGATTCGTGACGAGTAAAAACAAGATGATTTTAAAAAGCAGACAGATTTACATTGTCTATTATAAAAGAAGAAGAGTTTAAAAAGGAAGCATAGAGCTGTAGAACACACACGACAGACAGATGTTCTGTAACAGGCTGCGTTTCCGCTGCTATAGTAAGAGAGAGACTCACACGGCCGACGCTCCACTGCCAATAAACTTACTATAATTATCAGTGTTATAATGAAGTTTTTTGCGAGGTGATGTACGTTTACCTCCTTTAACACCAAGAGACAAACTCACACATACACACACACACACACACACACACACAGACACACTTAGTGAGTTAATTGGTCTCAGTGGAAGCGTTGAGGGAGGCTTCCAGCTTTGTGTCTCAGAGAAGGTGATGAGGATGAAGAAGGGTTAGGAACGCTCGGCTAGAGCATAAACACACTGCGCTCTACACCCCGTGACCTTAGGACTGCATGAGACGGGTCGAGAAAGCACACACACCTGGCTGAGGAACACCTTGCTGCCTCTGTGTTTCTGCTTCAGTCAGAGAGGGAACGATAAAAGAGGGAGGGACAAAAATCTCAGAAATTAATAAATTAAGAAAGGAACTTAAAAGAAAGAAAAAAAATTAAACAGTACAAAAAAAAAGGAGAAACAAGTAAAGAAGGAAAGAAGTAAAAGGGAGAGGACAAAAACGCAGGTAAGAGAAGAAGAGAAAATGGGAAATGAGGCAGGAACATAAATGTTAAAAGAAAGGAAAGAAAATTGGAGAGATTTGAGGTGAAGGACAAGAAGGTAGGCAAAAAAAATAAAGATGAAAAAGTAAGCAAGGAAGAAGGAGTGAGGGAGGAGAAAGGAAGTGCAAAAAAGAGTAAGATAAGAAAATAACATGAACAGGAATTAACATAAAAGAGGAGAAAGACGGACAAATGAAAGAAAGAAAGAAAGAAAGAAAGTAGAATGAAGATAAAAGGGAGGAAGACGAAAGAAAGAAAGAATTACAAACAGAAAGGTGTGAGTAAAGAGAAGGGCAAAGAAAAAAGACGCTGAGAAAAAAGAAATCTAATAAAAAGAAAGGAGGAACATAAAAGCAGAAGAAGGAGAAATAAGGAAAAACCTGTCTGCCTCTTACTGTACCCCATAAACCTGAGTGTGTGTGTGTGTGTGTGTGTATAAGTGAGAGATACTAGCTCCTAGCTTGTGGCTAAAAGAACAGACGCGTTAATTCCTGCTGATGGCGGCCATGTTGGCTCGGGGGATGGGCAGACTTTTCCCACTGCTAACACGGTTACAGGAGTGTTTAACACTCAGCTAACACACACACACACACACACACACACCAAGTCATAACACTCAGGTGTCACACTCCTCTTCCCTTTGAACTCTCCGTGACTCTGATCGAGGGGGAAAAAGCCTCATGATGTCATCAATCTGATCAGCGAGAGCAAAGTGTGATTTACAGCTTTGCCTCTTTCGCTTAATGATGTTACACAGGTAGATGGAAATGAGCACTACACACACACACACACACACACGGTCACACACGCAACTTTTTCTATTATCAGCGGATGTATTTCTGCTAGCGTGTGCTGAAAATAGCATGAAGAGCAGGAAGAAAGTTGAAGGGATTGATCGTGTTACTGTAAAAACACACACACAGCTGTACATCTACATACAAATGAGTGTATTGATTGTGTATCATGTTGTGAGCTACTGTATAAATCAGATCAACATTGTGTGTGTGTGTGTGTGTGTTTATATTACGCATGAGCGCTCACACACGTTCATAGTTTGGAAGGTAAGAGAGAGAATATGTGTGTGTGTTTGTGAGAGAGAGAGAGAGAGAGAGAGAGAAAAGGTTACATACAGTATGCCTCATACCATATCAACAGATAAACAAATAAACAAACAGACATAAATGAATAACTAATTTCATCCTTCCTTTCTGCCTGTCTTCTCTCAGCTTCAGCATCGTAACCATGGTTACTAATATGTCTACATATTTAATGCAGTAAAGTTATACTTGAAATATACTAAATATAAAATATACTTGAATATTTTAACAAAACCAGAATGCTTGCTAGTTTTTATTTTTTAATTCAGAACTTTTGCCTGATTGTTCCCTGAAGGCAGTATTGAACTATAAATGTATAATAATAATAATAATAATAATAATAATAATAATAATAATAGTATGTGTATTATAGCGTAATTATGTTATATGGTTAAAAAAGGTGTTTTTTGTCACTTTTTTTCAATTTCAAACACCTGCTACATGTTGAATGTTTAACGAAGGGAAGGCAAATCACACAATTATGTATAACAGTCAGCAGGTGGCTGACCTTAATTATAACTTCAATCATTACACACCCAGGGCTCGATTTGAGGGGGTGCAGCGGGATAGTATCCCCCATGTTAAAAAAAAATTATAAAACCATCAGCTCTGTAAAACCAGCATCCCCTTACCATCCCTCTCTAAGATTAATAATGCTGTGCATTATGTAAAATTTGTCATGAAATGAAATATTAAAACTCTCTACAAATCAACGAACTATAAATAACGGCGATAAGCCGATCAGAATTCAATATTATAATGCTCTACATGTTAAATTGCATGATTTGTTTTGAGGCTCCAAGTTGATTTAATTAAGCTTATATTTTGCTCATAAAACTATTCTTAAAAATGTGACATATTTTGCCATGTTTAATTGTAGTCCCCTGCACACCCACTGCCGAAAAAAATACTCGTCCACACCAACCTTCTTGAATTTTTTTTAGAATTCGACCACTCTACACCACAAATGTAGGTAACGCAACGGCATACTGTACAGAAATGTAGTTAATATAGCAATTTATTTAGTATTGAAATATTTATACAAGTTTATCTTCTCCTTAAGTGTGTATAAATCTTTTCACTGACTCCATATATCCTCTAATAAACATATTCAAGTAAAGTACATATACGTGAAATATATACTAATGTACAGTAATGAGGTAAATGTACTCAGTTATTTCCCACCTCTGCTTTTTTTGCATTATCTCTACTTTCACTTAATAATCCCTCAGTACTTTTTCCTTGCATGATGTTAGCATGAGTCAGTTTTAGATCTAAATTGCTAGCCAAGCTAAACTTTAACATGTATGGCAGAGAGAACGATACCTAACCTCCCTTTATAGGGGGTCATTCCTATGTTTCCAGGGTCCTATGATCCTGATATTAATATGGCACATAAATGGAAGAATGAAATATGGGTCATATTTTCCCCAGTTCTTGGGTACTGTTCTCCCCTGGTCTATCCATCCATCTAGGAACCTCCAACTAGGGACTGTGGAGGCCACTGATGATTACCACTACAATTAATTTTGTTGTAAATAGTTTCAGCCCTGTTCTGATTAAATAAGCTGGATAATATTTAGAAATATTTTTGAAATGGGTCTTATTTGTCTCAAACGGAAGAAGAAGTTTAAAGGCCAATGTATGCTTCTTCGTCAAAACACGCTACAACCTACAGGCAAACAACCTACTGTAGATTTATGGCATTGTGAGCATTTACACCTGTGCGTTGGTGTTTGTGTTGCACTGCAATGTTGCACCGTCTGTTTACCACTCTAAGTAAACTCTCCGATTTAAAAAATAATAATAATTGAAATGCTGACGGGTATAGTAGATATAGCCTTTAGTAATCTATATTCTGCAATTAACAGGTATTTATACTTTTTTCTGCGTTCCTTTAAGAAACACAATAATAGTCATTTTTATATTACATTTAGAAACTTTGAATAAAAATGCAAGGTTTTTTTATGTGATGTATCTTTACCTTATTTTGGGGAGGTGCACCTCATGCTACGCTGAAGGATAGACTAGGATAGACATAGTAGCATAAAATATCTTTGATGTATGTTAACAGAAAAATGAACTCTTAGCATTCGGCTAGTTTGTTAGCATGCTAGGTAACGTGCCAGATTAGCCATCAAGCACTTGATAGTTAGATAAAGTTTTTGTCCTTTGCTTGGTAACATCGAGACACCACACTTTCATACTTTAATCCAACCTTTAAGTTTATACTTTTCTATTTTTACTCGAGAAACTTATCTGAAGCTTTAACTTTTACCAGAGAAATTACTTTCACAAGTAATTGTGTGAAGAATTTCAGCTTGAGCGTGACTCATTATCCTGGAGATTAACATTATATTTTTTCCATTACAAACCCTAAGGTTAGCATGAACCAATTAGCGTTTGAAACAGTTACTTCTACAATTTGCTAGCATTTGAATATCTGAAGTGTTTTTTCAGATTTCAAATATGTTTATGCTGTTTGACCACCCACCCCAACAAAAGGAAAAAAAAAAAAAAAAAAACCCAGTCACGACTGGAGAAAGAGAGCTTTGGATCAATGAATTAGCATTTTTATTTTTGCCCATGGAGACGAACAAAAGCTGAATTGTGTGTGTTGAATGACAGGGTGGAATTACAGAGACAATCGGCAGCTTTGGTGAATAAAGACAGAGTACAATATGATGCTCAGTTGAGGATGAAGTGCTGAAAATGTTTTCTGTAACTCTGGTTAAAAGTGTATTTGGTTGTGATATTCATAAGGATACATATCACCTACATTAGGCTCTTCATGACAACCAACACTGTATGAATGTACAAAAATCTTTATCTGACAAAAATACTGATGTGAGATCTGCCATAATGTCACGTTATCACTTGCCTTACATTAGAAAGCAATGAAGAATGACTTTGTAGGTAATAATCTGTCACAGCCCACCATACAAGGCGAATCAGCAACAACGACATGCTAATTAACCATACACATACAAATAGCACGCTGTACAAGATTTATTAGGAAAATGAAAAAAAGTTGGACATTTGAAGACTTTCTAACTTCTCATACGAAGGGAATATCAACATGAATGCATGCTTATAACACTCATATGATGCAAGGTTGTGACAATGAAATCTGACATTACACCATAATGATAGTGCTGTTCATTTAATTGCTAAATTAAATAATGTTTTGTATTTATAACATTATTATTTTTTTGATAACTGAAAACCTATTTTTAAGGCTACATTACACCTCCATAGGGCATTCATGTCAGCTGTTACACTGTAAATCTACATAAACGTTTATAAAGTCTTCAACCTTTTGAAGGCGGCTTTTTAACTTAAATACCATTGGAGTGTCAACATGGACGCTGCTTATAACAATCTTCTGATGCAAGGTTTTGACTATACTGTGGTGACAGCGTTGTTCGTTTAATTTGTAAATTGCATAAAGTGATTTTTGAAAGTATATGCTGTTACTCATGACATAACTGTGTAGTGGGCGGGGTTCATAACTACATGACACCAATGTAAGCCTACGCTCATGACAACTAATGTACTGTAAATCTGCATAAACACAATGTGTGAAACTTTTGTTTAATTAATTGTTGAGTGATATACAATAGTCATAACACAACATTGTTGCCCTAATGTTGTGTTATGACACTTTACATTAGAAAGTCATGACGTCTGACTTTGGAGCTTACAACATGTCATAGTGCACTGTATAAGATATATACTTTTTAGTCTTTAGTAAATATTAATGAGCCATATGATCCATATTCTTATAACACTCTTATAACACTGAGCGATGTAATGACAGTGCTATGTCTATTTCATCTGCCGGTTGCCTCTGACAGAGCTATGGATATTTTGTCTGCTGTTAAATCAGACATAACAAGTTCTCAGCCTTATGGCAATAATCACGTTATGTCATACAGTATCTTGTAAAAAAATAAAAGCACCTAGAGCAGTTTGAATCATCCTGTAGTCTTATAGTACTTGAGCTATAATGGCAAGCTTATGCAGGTCATGGCACCCTATGTACACTATCATTATGTCAAGTGCTGGTCCATAGATTATGCTCCATTTTTCTTCATTAAAAGACAGACTCAAATCAAATCCAATCATGTTTCTGTATTAATTCTAAAATGCTTCAATACCACGACAGATCTATATTCCATGAAAGCCTTTTTTCATGCTCTATTGACTTATCATCCTGTTATTGTTCCCCTTTCATAATGCTCTCATTTTCCCCTCTTTTATTTATAGCTTACTGTAAAACCTCGAGGTTCTCCTTTTGTTAGGTTCCACCATCAGCTCATATTGATACGCTCATTTGCTAATCTCTCTGTCAATTTCTAGCCCAAAGGGAAGAGAGCTGTTCCTTTAATTGAGCCTCTGAGCGATGGAAAGCGTCCATTGATTTCCCTCTCGGGCCCTGCTGGATGGTTTAAATCCCAGACTCTGGTAGTAAATCATTTTCGTTGCATCTCCTCGTCAGTCCACTGTGATCATCATCATCATCATCATTAGCATCTCCAAACCTACACTTTAACTACCTTTAATGTTTAAAGGAAAACACTTAACAGTCATTACCGAACCGTCATGAATTCCGTTTCACCTTTAGTTCTCTGTTTTATTTATTTATTTATTTTTATTACATTGAACCATGTGGTTTTGGTTTTGCTCTTGTCTCCACCCTCTGCATTGGCCACTTGATGGTTAGAGACAGTTAGTAAACGTGGGATATCTTTATTGGTGTACATATTTATGAACAAAAAACAAACGCAGTAACTATGGCTAGAGACATGGCACTTTGCTAATCACCATTAGCATTAGTGTTAGCACTAGCAAGAACAGGAAAAAAACAAGCAAACCCAGTATATCATAAAAGGCTACGCTCTCATTACCAGCATGAAGTGACTCAAATCTGATTATTTTACCCTAATGTGACACAGATGTGATTTTTTTATGGCTGTCTGAATGCACAAATCTAGGACCATGTACACAAGTTACTTTCGTACAAGGTCCTAGATTCAATATATGTTTGATACATGGTCATGTGACCTCAATGAGAACGGTCAGATCAGAATTAATGCGACTGTTTGCCTAGCAGTGTGATGGTTGTGGAAAAGTTGTGGAAAAGAAGCTTCTTGTTCTTGCTCTGGTGCGAATGTCCCTGTACCTTCTCTTGGATGGTAGGAGGTCAAAAAGTTTCTGACTTAGGTAGGAGGAGTCTCTGATGATCTCAAAGGATGCTGGGTGTACCGGGTTTAACACGCGGGTGGCACCACAGACATGAGGTGAGGTCTTACGGAAAAAGGGTCCAGCTGGCATGTGAGCACGAGGCTGGCGGCTCCTACATGCTTCCTTAAAGCATCTCCTTCTTGCTGACTGGCCAGCTGGCCCCTCCCTGCTCTCCTTGAGTGCAGCCACAGATGGGAGTCCCTCCTGACGTCCAGTGGCTGCACTTGTTACACCACCTCGCTCGCATGCCTCTGCATTTAGCATCCACTGCGCGACTCTGCTCAGTAGACCTCCAGGACCTCGTTTTTATAATGCAGAGAAAGCCCAAAATCCATTTAAGATGACTATTAGCCAGCCTTTGCTCGTTTCCAGCGCCCCTGCCCCTTCGCACACCTGCAGAAGGGGAGGCAGTTCACCTAGTGAGCCTACAGAGTGAGTGAGCGCGCTCACACCCATCACTTGCTCACGGCATGACACTGGGAAATGAAGGTACGGTCAATATTGGATCACTGAATGTCTCTAGAGATACTGTAACAGTGTTGACCTTTTCTGTGTTTGAAAATTAGTTTGCCCTCTTACGTCCTCTGTGTCATCATTTGTCTTTCCAGCCTTTCAGATGTATTTGTACATTTCTGTAGATTATTTCCTGTTTTATATTTGTTCATGGATTCCGACTCGAGTCCATTCTATCATTACAAATAATGGATGTGATGTTTGTACCTGATGTACATGTGTATCAAACTTTATTATAATCTATGATCTTGGGGAAGAGACTATTGCATGCTCTTCTGGGAAATCAATCAACATCAGCATGGCTTCTTCAGCCTACCCTGTCGTTGATTATTTGTCTTTGTCAGAACAGCCTGAACTGTTTTATTCCTTTGCGCAAAATCCCTAAATGACATACTGTCTCTACTTCAGCAGTTTTTAATATGTTCTTGAACCATTTTGAGAACAAAACATGACTTCTAGTTCGAGTAAATGGATTTAGTTGGACATTTGGTCATAAAGCACGAAGCTTGGCGGAGACGGAAGCGAACGGCTGTTGCAGCATCTGTTGACTCCGGCGTGAATCGTCGAGTGTTGCGAGTGAGAGTGTCTTCATGTCTTTAGAGCGTTATTGAGGCCTCGGCTGGTACTGATGCATCTCGGTTTCAGTTCTGTAAAAACATTATTACAGCTGTATTGGAAACTTGGAGACAACGTGGCGGCTATGTTGAGGTGTGTTGGTACATAAGTAAGCGAGTTGCCTTCTTTGTTCTGTATTGTTCATTAAGTGGTGACTTGGTTTTAGCTCTTAATACTGAAAATGTCCTGAAATATATAATCTACTGAACCTATAAAGGGACATGAATACATAGCAGGGAAAAAAATGTCCTTGAAAAAAGAATGTGTAAAAGTAAATAAAATGAGGATTGTAACTGTAATAGCGAACTAATT
>JAOVVA010000027.1:1282906-1294493 GCA_028565275.1 Leiocassis micropogon | reverse complement strand
CAGCAGTGAGGGCTCACGGAAAGGAGGGGTTTAGACAGACTGATTCTTCGAACTGCTTCACACGAGTCGTTTACGAAGTCGTTTAGAAATGGGGTAAAATTAAATCTATTTTTGGAGAAAACCTTGTTTTTTGACCTTGCATACATGTAAACCTGTTTTAAGCAATATTAGCAACCTTTAAAATGGTATAATAGGGGCACTTTAAAAACAGGATGTTTTGCACCAATCTCAGCAGCGACCTCATTTCCCCTCTCGTCTGTTTCAAACACTCAGTATTCAGCATCAGCAGTTAGTAATCACCACCTGATCATCTGTCATCATCTGCAGATGTTTCTCACTGGGTCAGGCCTTAAGTTAGATGATTAAAAAAAATGTTTAAATGATTCATTGGTCACTGTGTGGCTTAACACAGAAAAACATTCCTCTGAATCTGCTCAGGTACAGGGACTGGAATGAAAATAAGGCCAAAAATTTCACCAAAAATAAGAGCCAAAGAAGTCTTTCAGGAAGCCTGGAGAACTGTACCTCCAGACTACAAGGAAAAAAATACATGAAAGTCTGCATTTTGGAAGCGTAATATGAAGAAATTAGTATGTATTACATTAATGGAGAGAGAGAAGGGGAGTTAAAGTGAAGTTTTACCCCTGGGCGTGTTTTTAAGCTGAGTTTAATTTAACATCGCCCTGCTTTTGTAGCACAAACCTTCCAAAACGGTGAACAATTAAACAATAAGCTCGTCTTTTTTTTTTTTTACTCAAAAGACATCTTTTCTCTTTGAAATGCCCTTTCCATTTAGCGTACGCAGCCAGCTTTAATCTGCCGTGCTCACTTAGCCGCACTGCTACATAGATGATGAAGTGGAGAATTAAAGTAATACGACCGGTCCATTGATGATCAAGTTAATTAAAAGAGATTAAAAGATTGCGCCGAATGTGACTTAAGTACTTCAACAGAACCATAATGAGTGGATTTCAGGTTCAGACGTACACGAGATCGAGAGAACGTCGTTATTTACGGATTAGCGCCTTCGCCTTGCGCTGGTCACGTGACCTTATTTCTCATGTTGGTGTAATAAAGTTTCAACATTAAGAGGTTTAAAATGACGATGCTAATGAGAGAAAATTAAATCTCGGCTACTGTGTCATCCTCGATCTGTAAAGGTCTGGACGACAACAGACTGGCAAATTCGTATTACATATTCAAATTAAAATGCAAACACATAGTGAGTTGATTCCAACACTATATTTTGCATGTCTGGTCATGTGACCTTTCGCATAAAATATAGACCTGCATTGAAAAGCAAAACATGTAGTGTAGTGCAGGTGTTGGTCAAAAATTTATAATAATAAAATACAGTCTCAGAGGTGGCGGCACGATGGTTTACTGGTTAGAACTGTCATCTTGCACAGGGTCCGGGTTCGATTCCCACCTCTGTGTGCATGGAGTTCACGTCTTCTCCCCGTGCACAGTTCAAAGACATGCAGATTAGGCTAACTGCCATGCTCAAATTGCTCACAGGGTGTAAATAAGTGTGTGTATGTGTGTGTGCCCTGAGATGGATTGGCACCCTGTCCAGGTTGTACACCGCCTTGTGTCCTAAGTCTCCTGGGATAGGCTCTAGGCCCCCTGCGACCCTGAATACAGGATATAATGGTGTAGACGATGAGTGAGTGAGTCTCAGAGGATTCTGCTCAACATTAATGACTTTGATGATGACTAATGATTTTGACCCGTGCATTGAGTTTTTAGATTGTTAATGAGTACCTGCACATCTTTAGATTAAAAATCTTGCTGAACTAAGAGCGCCTCTCATGCGGTTCTCCTCCCTCTCCGGCATCATCATGGAGGACTCTTCTAGACCTCACTCAAGTCAGTTAAGCTTTGCTCGGTGCAGAGAGGCAGGACGAATGCAGTAAACATTCTCAAATAAAAGTCTTGTTTTATAAATAAAACAGGGATTAACCTGACCTTGGAGGAAGAGCCACTTTGAAGACCTTCCTTCCAGGCTCTTATTCAAACACTCATACTTTCCACAGCAAGAAGAAGAAGAAAACTACAAACTTGAGTGTTTGCCGGTTGTTTTTTGTGGAACCGTTTCATCAAAGATGACTAATATGACACACGACTCATTTCAAACGGAGCCTGTTTTGCATAAACCTACTAAGCCAATTCCACTTCTCTCTCTTTCTTTCTTTCTTTCTTTCTTTCTTTCTTGCTTTCCTTAAGTTTTTAAATAACACAGTCAAAGCCACAGAGTTGAACAGGAACTGTAGCGATATTCTGGAACAAAGGATGGAGGGAAAAAAAAGACCCTGCGTTTAGTTGAAGAGTCTAAAATCTGGGAGGGAAAAATGTTAGATTATGAAGTTGAGTTTCCGACAAGAAAACTTTTTTTTTCTTCATTTTTTTCAAATGCCCGTCTCTCTGCATGTTCTTCAAATGTATGTTTCTTTTGCAGGAACTTCAAGGACACTCGCAGAACCGAAACCGGGACTAATTTTAGTTGCTGTGCCATAGTTCATAGTGTCAAATGTTTCCTGAGATGCGAATATGCCTTCGCAGATACGTTTGGGAATGTTTGGGCTGAATTTCTGATTCAGGTACTTTTTTTTTTTAACACTGAAATAACAAGCACTGACTTTTAGACTTCCTTGTTGTAGTTGTATGAAAAACCTGCAGGCAGCGCAAGACCTACTCTGAAGCGAAAAGTAAAGAGGTTTATGGAACAATGGTCCTGGAACTAAAACTAGCCCTGGTTGCTGCAGTGCAATGTTCTCCAAAGTTGCTTGTGCTGCCCACATAAAGGTTCTCCTCCGAAGGTATAACAGTACTCACAGAATGATGGGGGGGGGGGGAATCTAACTAACGTTCCCAATCCTGGTCCTGGAGAATCTGCTGTTCTGAACATTTGAGTGTTTTCTCAGCTCTCAGTGTACCTGTGTATTTAAACAATCAGCTAATCAGCAGTCTTTTCTGATTTGATGTAGGTATGATGGACAGGACAATAAAGTGTCCTCCAGGACCAGCGAAGAGAAACACTGACCTAAAGATAAAGTCCCAATATGTCCTAAAATACTGTAGCGGAAAAATTCCCAAAGTTTCTGCAATGAAAACGGTTCTTGGCTTTCCATGTGCACTGGACAAATCAGTTACTGCAAGTAGGAACTAAAGCTGTAATTGGGGAGCTATTGGTTTTGATTGGTTCAAGAAATCGCTTTTTGGTTGCTTTACCGCTATACCTAATTTGTACAGAATTGAGGAAGAAAAACCCACACCTTCTGGTCTATTTTCTAAAATCCGAGATTGTACATAAGGAAAATGCTTCACCGTGTCGTTTTTAATGCGAGCACATTTGTTACAGAGACATCCTGTCTCTTCTTTATGCTGATCTTTCAAAATGTGCTAATTACTCATACCATGCAAACGGATAATTTGTGAGGATCAGCAGGAAAGTACCCGGTGAGAGGTTTCCTCTTTGCCACGTTTAACTCTTACATGATTAGCAAGTCTGGCTCCAGCTAAAAGCAACGTGGTGACTCCTCCACCTAGAGATTAATTAACTTCCTCATAAAAAAAATAAATAAATAATGGTTCGTGGGGATCTTTTGCTTAACGGTTGAAATCACCGGTTGAATAAAAGGTGTGAATATGTTTAAAGAATTTCCATGGTGAGTGTAAGGCTAAAGTGAGCGTAATATTCAGACAGAGCTGATTTGTAATACATTATTCAGCAGGTTTCACCTCTGAATCTCTCGTTCGGCTCCATACAGGACAGGAAATCACATCAAACCTGAAGAACATGGCAACTGTTTGTCAAGACACGATGCGTTTTATTTTTGCTTGACAGACCGGGTCAGTGTTGGCTCATTAATGGCCGTTTTTTGCTTCATTACCAGAACAACACGATGGCATCCCGAGGAAATGTTAACATCTATTCGTATGCACAAGGTGCCATTATTCTTTCAAACCAGTTTTGCTTCCTGTCGTGTTAAAGAAAAGGTGCTACTTTGAAATAACCAAGAAAATGAGCATAAGAGCAGGGCAGGGAGAGTAAAAAAAAAAACAGCTCATAAAAGTGAAGTGCTAAAAGTCCACCCCATAAAGAACACGCTGGAATAAAGTCAGTGATCCAGAGCTATTACTTCCTCGCCATTACGAGGGATTTGGGAATCTTTTGCTGAATGCACGTCCTTCCTATTAATAACTTCACATGCAAGCATGCAGCTAAAAGCAGACATGCATAATGTTCGGAATGTTTTCTTCCTCCAAAGTATGACTAATGACCTGGAGGATTTCTTTTTTTTTTAATTCATTTTTGCATTTGTTTGATTCATGAATTCACTGATTTATATTTTTTTAATCTGTATTTGATTCATTATTTTGTATACACGGTAATATACAAAAATCTTACCACCCCACACTCCTAATTTCGTCATATTTTATTTCCAAGGCTCGAGACTTTCTGGTATGTTTAATGTTGTCCTTAGGAATTGTTCTGCAGGCTTCCTGGAGTATTTTTTTTGTCTGTCGTTATTTTCATTCCAGTCCCCGTACCTGAGCCGTTTCAGAGGAATGTTTTTTGTTCATTAAGCCACAGAGTGACCTATGAATCATTCAAGCATAAGAAAAAAAAAAAACATCAACAACTTAAGATGGATGCAGTGCCAGGCCCAAACCTGGATCAAATGGGAGGGTTGCATCAGAAAGAGCATCCGGCGTAAAACCTGTGCCAAATTGCTGTGCAAATCAGATGGTCTCCTGCGGCGACCCCTTTAACGGGAGTAGCCGAAAGACATGCTTGGGGCAGCCTGTCACATTCGTTCCCATTTCTTTAATTTAATCTACATGATTTAATTTAATTTATTATAAAGAAATTAGGGGGGTCAAGACCTTTTGCCACCAGATCTGTGATGTGCCGTGTGTTTTGACATCTTTCTATCGAATCCTGCATTAACCTCTTCCTCAGTTTGAGCTACAGATTATTGAGCTGCATCAAGCAAAAAAAACAACTAATGTATGATATAGTTTTTTCCTATAAGAGCACAATGTTTTATTCCTCCTACACCATAGCAGTTTTCCAACGATGATTTCTATTTATCACTTCATATATTCATATACTGTACCTTTTTATCCTTTTTATAGTGTGATATCTCGCAGGAGAAACCTTGTTATAGCTTTTTATAGCTGCACTGCTAACATATGAAACAAGTCTATCGGCTTGAAGCGTTTATTCTCTTCGCAACAAACTGAAGGTGAATAATCCTTAAGGTGGAAAAGAAAATGCTTAGGAGCCAAGAAGAGATCCGGATCATGGCAATGCCTGTTTTGAAAGATACTGTTATTTATACCGTCATGAGGTTTTCTAACTCGTTCTTACTTATTAATTGAATGAGTATAGTGGTAGTCTCGCGGCGCTCTGACAAACTGTCATTCAGTTAGAATCCTAAGAGAGAGTAAAAATTCACATTCACAATTGATTCAATATTGATATAAACCCTTATTACAAACTGAGCCTGAGTACCCCTCTGATCCAAATCAATACAGAGATATCATACTTTTCTGCAAAATAATCCGACCCAAGTACGATTATCTCTTGATTTTTCCGATACCGAAAGTACCATTTATATCCCATTTAGTGTGATATCTCGCTGGAGAAACCTTGTGAACAGAACGAGGGAGAGAGAGAGAGAGAGAGAGAGAAAGAGAGAGGTTGTTTACACTTGCATTACATCTCTTATCAGCGTCTGAAAGTCACGCCGTATTCCTGGAGCATCTGAGAGATCCGTATCTAAAAGGTCAAGCTGTTTGAATGAGCGGCCCATTATCAGCGCAAATAAAATATTCAGCCACGATCAAGGGACTTGGAACGAAAAAAGGTGCAGAAAGTGCGAGACAGATTGAGGATCCGGAGTAATGTTTACTGTCTGATCCATGCATACGCATGAGTGATGTGTGTGTGTGCAGAGATTTTCAGATTCACCGTGCATAAACGAGTTTTGAGCCTCTCGAAGATGAACAGAGCCGTCAAGGAGAACAGAAAAGCGGCCTGGCGTTATTTGGAAAGTTTAATCGCATTGCAAAACATTGCAGTTCAGTCACGTCGTCTTCCTCGTATCGCCGCGGAACTGTACGCCCGCAACCCAGCGGACCAATTAGGGTACCGAAGCACAATTAACTGTAATTGAAAATGGCGGGTTATCTGCAAACGACCTTCGAGTCGGCGACAACGGAAACTGACGAGGCGTTCACAGGGAGCGGAGCAAATGTGAGACGCTTCTGAAAGGGTGTTAATTAAGGAATTACAGGGTCAAAACAAACCGCTCCGTCTCCTACGAGCTGGCTACAGTGCGCTGAATATTCCAGTGCGCCGCTGTATGAGATTAATAAGAGTCTGTTGACTTGTCAAGAAGATTAAAGAGATTACAAACACATACGCTGCCGCCTCTTGACCGCACAAAGAGCCATTTTCTTGTCATTGGAGCAGATAAGAGGGTGGTTTCTCTTGATTTAAGCTCGGGGTTGAATTTGAAAGGTTGGACCACTGCTTTTATTTAGTACGTCTTGTTTATAATTTTTTTTTTTTTGGCACGTTTTACACGAGGGGCGTTCAAGTCAAAGTGGGATCAATTTCTGCAATCTTGATATTCATCCGATGAAAATTTTTATTATTTCTTTTGATTTTGTTTAGTGGCTAAAAGCTGTCAGCATTTTGTACTTCAAATATTATAATGTTACAGTCATTTAAAGTGTTCAAGTCAAAGCGGGACGCTTCATTATGCAGAATAAGAGAACACAGTTTTGAGCAAAAAAGCTGCCATTGTGTAGAGAAAAAAATGCAGTTTTAGGTAGTTTACTTTCAGAACTGTTATTCTGAATAATCCAAAGTCCCACTTTGACTTGAACGTGTAGTAGGCAGTCCAACCATGGCTCCGGCATCTTAAGAAAAAAAAAATCTACCTTTGTGGTATCCAGTTTTCTCAGTACGGCAGAGCCATTATCAGATCGCCTGCTTCACGTCTGAAACGCTGGCCTCCCAGGAACTCCTTTAAAGGCTTTTCCAAACATGTGGAACGTTTGCACCAATGAAATATTTTTACGCCTTCATTCACTAGAAATTTCATCACAAGTCCTGGTTTGACTTGAAACCACTTGTATCCCAAATGTATCTTGTATTTTTTTTATTTATTCAAGTTTACTTTAATTTGTATTTGTGCTGTATTTTGCGAGTTGCCTCAGTCAGTAGCATCGCGTCACATGTTCAGATATCATTTCCGACAATAACATGAAATCATTTTAGACAGTGAAGGTGACCAGGCGTCGGTGCAGCAGGTACAGTACTGTAAGGATGCTCGTCATGCATTTATGCAATTAAGATGAAGCATTTTAGATAGGATGAGCTAATGGAGCATGAAGGTCACTGAAAGGTCGCTATTACAGGGAAATGCCAGGTCATCAGAGCAGAAACAGGAATTTGTTTATCACAAGATCCGGTGCTAACTCCTGTAACGCATCCCTGAATAAAATGCTTCCTGTAGGTACGGCAAGCTGTTGAGCACGAGCTAGATTTAAGTTCATATTTATTTCATTTATTATAATAGATATGATCTGTAGTATGAGGCGGTGCAGGGAGTCACTTCACAGCTCAAGGATCTGTTGTTTCATTGTTCATTTTATACTAATTTATTCCACAACATTCATTGTAACCATGAAGGGATAAAATATATTACAGTGTATATATTTATATAAAACAACAACAACAAACACTTTAAGTGTGCTGTTATAGGAAAATAATAAGCAATAACTTTGCTTCATCACACCACAAAGTTCATGTTTTATAGACACTGGAGTTCTATTTGAATGTCAAACAATGATTAAAATAATAAGTATTGCATAATAGCTTCCCTTTAATGCTTTAGCTTATCTGTAACATACAGAGAAACTGTACAGTATCTTGGTTGTCATGTTATACGATGTAATTTACAATATAAATCGTCATCACATACAGTATATGAGATCCGAACAACTTCGAAGTCTTACATTTTCGGTGTCTGTGTATGATTCTGCATCTCATTTGGCTCTATAAGTCGAGGTGAAGGCTCAGACCTGAGGACCTTTCCTCCTTCCTCCTATCGATCGTCTCTCGCCGGATTTATGAGCTTGATCTTGGTGGTCGCCTGCAAATCACAGGCATTACCATAACCCGAGATAAACCCCAAGCCATGATGATATTTAAGAAAAAAAAGAAAGGTTTCTTATATTGAGAGTACGGCTTGAATCTAGGAAGGCAATAAATGACCTCAGGATGCGCAGGGATGACCCACGATGCCGGGTCACGAATCATGAATTTCCTTTATAGATGAGATTTTTCGTCTGCTTCCAGTCTGTCGCTCGGTCTCTCCGTCTCTCGGTGTCTGCAGATGTTAAATGCTAATTTCTCCATGATAACGACGAGCAGAGATAAAAAAGAGGAAATGAAAGATGGTGGTAGCACCTAAAAATAGGGCTGCTCTATATTCCTGCTGACAAGCAATTACTCACGAGTGAGCACTTCTGAAGCTGAGCTGTATCACTCACGCGCGCACACACACACACACACACACACACACACACACACACACACCATGGTGCGACAAGCCAATTTACTGAAATACTTATATTACTCTTTGTCATGCTCTATTTTTATCTTCAGAGTGTGTGTTGTTGTTAGAATCTACATGACGTGGGGTCAAATATGTACGAAATAAAGTGTTGTGCTGTTACATGAAAATAATCAGTGGTGTGGTGGAGTGATGGCGCAGAGGCACCGGTTCACACCCCGAGGTTTATTATTTTCCTCAAACTGCATGTCCTGATTTGTTTAATTCATTAATTGTTTAATATTCCCATGTAATGTTGTGCAACATCCACAAAATGACTTCCGGTTCTTATTTCCGTTACATGGCCAAAAGTTTGTGGACATCTGAGCATCGTGCCATTTTTACTCCAAATATTATGATGTTATAGTCATTCAAAGTTATATACGAAGAGTCAAAGAGGGATTTTGGATTTTTGCAGAAGAAGAGAACAGTAAAAACTACCGTTATATAGAGAAATAAAGGCAGTTTTAAAGTAGGTAGGTTACTCTCAGGACTGTGTTCTTTTATTCTGCATAAGTAAAAGTCCCACTTTAATTACAACATGAAGCAGGCAGTCCGGCAATGGCTCCGGTGTACTCAGAAAACTTTGAAGGTATCCAGTTTTTGCAGTACGCCGGGGCCATGATCTGACTGCCTGCTTCATATCTGAAATGCCGGCCTCCCAGGAACTCCTTTAACAGTCCGGACATGTGGAAATGGCTTGGAGCGAGGTCAAGACTGTACGGGGATGGGGCAATAACTCCCAGCCGAGTTCCTGTAATGTGCAAGTGGTGTTGGTAAATGATTGTGTGTCCAGTTCACACAGACAGACGCGTCTCTTGCGCAAGTTTTACTGCAGCTAAGAGTCTTATCAACTGTGACTTTCAAACTGTGAAATTTCATCACTTGATCGCCCCTTGTATAGTATCGAAAAACAAATCCCTTATAAAACTCTAAATACTTTTTTATACTATTTTTTTCCTTTATATTATCCAGACTGTTTTAGAATTTTTAAATGTGACTTGTCTCTCAGTCTCTTCTCCACCTCTTGCCCTGTTCTTGTTTCCTGTCTGTCCTTTTCCATCTTCGATACCTTATTCTAGACCTAATCCACCAAATCTGTGAGCATTTCCTGACCTTTCTGTTTTCTCCCTCCTGTCCTGTCATAGCCCCGTCCTCCCCCGGTGTCGACTCCGTTCCCCTGCAGCGAACAGCGAGCCAGAATGCTACCGGAACTTTCCCGCGTGGAGGCTACGCCAGCTACGTGGAGCCGTACCGCACCCTGCAGTACTGCTCCTCCGTGGAGTCTCCCTACAGCAAATCGGGCCCTACCCTCCCCCCCGAGGGGACCCTGGCACGCTCGCCCTCCATTGACAGCATCCAGAAGGACCCGAGGTAAGACTCCGCTGGCTTTGGTCAAACTTCCTGGGTCAGGCTTTTCTTGTGCATCTTCTGTGCGGTGACGAATTTTGCAGCGACTCCAGGAGTATCGATCCAGTCTCTGCAGGATGAGACGAGAGGTTGAAGGTCAGAATGGCTTTTTGAAGGATGTGGTTCGCACCTGTTGCGGTTGCTTGTTGGCAGAATGTCAGTTTTGTGGTGAGACATCAATAGCACAGGAGTCTTAATGCTTCGGGATGTTTACGCTGTGTTTTGTGCTGGAACACAAACAGGTTTCAGGCAGTTGGAGGGGTAGGGATTTGGTAGAAGCTTGTTTTTTTTTGCTCTTTCTATTTGGTTCTCTAGTGCTGTAGCTTGCAAAAATGACATCTTAGCAAGAGAAATGATCTCAAAAATGAGAAAATCTATTTTATGTTTTTTATTATGAGATGAATTTCATCCAATTCAGCCTTTTACACGGTACATTTTAAAGGTCTCACATTTTACCATTTCTTGAAATAGTTAATACAGGTCTCAGAGCTATCCCAGTGTGTCTGTGTGTGTGTGTCCTGGCATACCCAGCTGAAATACTGAAGTATTTTTTTAATACCTGTTTCACTCCTCTTTTAAATATGGTGTTTCAGTGTCTATGTAAATGAGCTATTCCTGAACCACACCCCTCCAGAGAACTGCAGAGTAGAGCAACAAGCCAGGGGAGGGGTTCAGAACTGCATACAGTGTTTATTACTATTATCATTAGGGCCCAAGCACTATGACGTCAGCCCTACAGTATGCCGTCATAGTGTGTGAAGGGCCCTCTTGTTCTTCTAAAGATTTTTTTCCATCATCCGGAGATTTTTGGGGAACAGGTTGAGAGCCTGTGCACACCGTACACCTCTGACTAGCATCCTGCTCGCCAACGTCCAGTCAACTCGATGACCTCAGGGCCAGGGTAAAGTTACAGAGAGACATTTGGGACTGCAATTTCTTCCAGCGGTGCCGGACCACACCATCCAGCCGGCCAAGTTTTTCTTGGTTCACCGCATGGACAGGAACAACACCTGGTGTAGCAGTGCGAGCTGCTCCTGCACACCCAACCTGAAACTATTGACCCTCAAATGTCGTCCTTTTTACCTTTCTCGGGAGTTTACATCGGTCATAATCAGCGTCGTTTATATACCACCAAAAGCGGACATGGACACTGCCTTATGCGAGCTGCTTGAGGCACTCACACAGCACCAGACATAAAACACTGGGACGCTGTCAATGCCAACCTCAAACGCGCAGCGCCTAACTTTTATCAACATATCACCTGCCCGAACAGGGGCGAAAGGACACTGGACCACTGTTACACTACAACCAAAGACGACTACAAGGCACAATCTCGCAGACGAGCTGAACACTTTCTATGCTCGCTTCGAGGCTGCAGCTAAAGACACTATCGATGCTAATGCTAGCGGCGCCAACAGCTGCAGACAGGAAGACACTGCCAGCACCTGAAACCCGTTCATCATGTCCGAGCATGACGTGAGGAGAGCCTTCAGGAGAGTGAACACCAGGAAAGCAGCAGGACCAGACAGCATCTCAGGTCG
>JAOVVA010000027.1:1268178-1282806 GCA_028565275.1 Leiocassis micropogon | reverse complement strand
GATCTACAACAAGCGGTGCTGGACCAAGGCCAGGAAGATAGTGAAGGACCTCAGCCATCCCAACAATGGACTGTTCTCTCTGTTCCGCTCCCTGAAGGCCAACACTAAGAACTGAGGAGGAGCTTCTTCACTCAGGCTATACGAGCTCATAGTCACAATACCACATAGGACTTAACACTCACCCGCTTGCACATTTTGCACACCTCAGGACTGTAAACTTTTACTTTTTACTAGGGGACACACATACATTCACACATGGAACATTCGCACATGTAGTGCAGTGTAGAACCATGTCCAGTTATTGGCAGGATAATGTGCATATTTCATTTTACTATATATATTTTTAGATTTTTATTATATATTCTTTAATTTCTTTATATTTCTATCTTATTCTACTATTTTATTTTCATTCTTATTGCTTGTATTTTATGTAAAATTTAAAGTTTTTTAAATTCTCTTATTCGCACTAAAACTTTCTTTTGAACCTTCTTTTGTAATATTGTGATCAACAGCAGTTGTATAAGCATTTCCCTTCATATCATACTGTGTATGACTGTGTATGTGACGAATAAAATTTGAATTTGAATTATACATGGCAATTGGCAAGACAGGTTGGAATCTGCTGCAATTAGGATGCCTGAGAGTCTGGGCCCAGGGCGTGGCTCAGGGCCCTCACATGAGATTGCTGATGAGCTGAACAACTTTTGTTGTTGGGCTGTCAACTCATATGTCATGGGCTCAACTCAACAGGAAGTCAGTCATTTTGGGCTGTTTGCAAGACGCACCCAATGGATTTTGATGTACTCCTCCTAGGGGATTTATACGATCGGCAACAAATACATTCAGGATGCAAAATTGCTGAGGGATTTTTGATATCTTAAACGGGTCCGCCATGACGAGGCCTTAAACTTATGCCGAAAAGTGGTTAATAACTTTTTTTGTGACATTTTATTGAGTGACATCATTGCGTGATGCTTTTTTCAGCATCTGTTTTTTTTTTTTGGAGGTCTAAACAGAAAATTCCCCCTTTTCTAAAATTATGTAATAATGGTATTAGTATGTCCCCTTTAAATACATGTGCCCGGTTAGGGATGGTGCAGGGTGCTTGGGCCCGCTCATCGTGGCTTGCAACTATATTTATTTTTATTTTCAGTAAAGTTGTTTTCAGAGTTCTAGCTGTTGAACTTTTTTTAGTTGTAGGTCGTTTTCAAAAAGTGTTTTCTCATTTTCAGCTAAAAATGTTTTATGGCATCCATATTAAAAGCAGTTACTTGTAGTCATCTTTATACTTATCTAATATTAACCGAGTCAAACATACCTTGACAGATTTTATTTTACACTGTACATTCTGTACTTCTGGCGTTGTCTTTTCCTTTAAAAGTGTTGAGCTTGGTGTATTTATTTACCTTTAACAGCCTCCTTTGTACTAAATAAATGAAATTCCTGACGGCTTCCTGAACTCGCTCAACTCCTCATCCAATACATCATTTTATTATTCCGTCCCAAACCTGTATGCCGTGTACCTGCATCTGCACCGGGGTTTAATTGGTGTTTTCCCCATCAGGTTCTGGTCTATTTGAAGTGCGCCACAGTGGGCGCGGCTGCTGAATTCTTTCTGAAATGTCGGAGCTAATTAGCATTGCTGAGTCGTGATCAGTGCAGGTGGCGGTGAAGCCGAAGCTGGACGGATGAAGGCCGGTGCAGAGAGCGAGCATGACCATGGCCGAGTGTGTGATCTGATTACTCAATGCTTTGCATAATGTTTAGAATGTTCTCTGCTAAGATGTTTATGGTCCACATGAGTTCACAAAGATTGGGCATTTCAGGGAACAGAGACTGATGGCAGAGACCTAAAGGAGAAAATGGGGTAAAGTGATGAAATGAAAAAGAGAAGTAATCAACGCCTAGTACGTACTGATGCACTTTAAATAAAATGTATAACAAAGGCAGTATAGGTACACCATAGATCGATAAGAAATAAAACACTCTGGGTCATGCTTTTATTAGAAAATAACCAACAATGAATATTAAATATACCTGGAAACACCAAGAAGACAGGACAGATGAGATTTTCAACGAGCAATAAATCCGGCCTCGGATAAACCTCGTGGCCAATAATCACCCATGATGGAAATTGGAAAGGTTGAGTACACTGTAAAAAGTGTTTTAAAAAAAGGAGAAGGAAGAAGGAAAAAAGGTAGATAAGGGGGATCAAAAACAGAAGGTGGCACTAATGCCACTTTAAGGATGCCAATGGCCATAAAACAAGAGGAAGAAGAAACATAATCATCCCAAAATGTATCATTCCTCCTATAGTACCGTTGTTAATTATTTGAAGAGCAACAGGTCAGCATTTTTCTCATTTTATACACGGGTACTACAGCATGCAAATACCCCACCTCATGAATTTTCTCCTTAAGAACTGAAATTTTGCAATAAATTCCCTTCGGCATATAAAGCATTTTTGGCATACGAGCGAATGAGCTGAACCGAGCCGAGCCGAGACGAACGCCGGCTAAGTTGCATGTATGTCTGGGAGCATTTCAAAACTTGCTTGAAAGCCAAGCAAAGTGAGTTTACATATATTTTTTTTTGTTTTCTTTTGCATTTTTTGCAAGATTTAGTGAAGACATAGCGCCAAGGGTCCCAAGAATGTTATCAAGGACGTTAGCAAGAAGAAAAGGGAGCCACTTTCAGTTTGATTTTTAACGCAGCCGGTGCCGAGAGGAACCATAAATTATGATTAAGTGAAGTTTAATGTCTACTGATTTCATATTTTACTTCATTTACATGTCTGTTCTAAAGGTTTTGATTGTTTTTATATGCAAAAATTGGTAATATTAGTAATATTAAGCTGGAACAGATTATCGGACGAAATTTCACCTTAAGAACTCGCCGGGACGAATTAAATTTGTATGCCAACGTATTGCTGTACTTGATATTAATATTTTATGAAACAAATGATCACTTGCATTATAGCAGCTATAAATAGTCTTTTCCTCAGCAGATTCTCTTTATTCGTTCTTTTGAAGTTAATAAGACGACACAGCTTGAGAAACAAGCAAAAACAATCCTCCCTCCTGAAAAATGACTTTCTTTTAAAAAAGTTACAGCCTTCGTGACGATGTTGGAGAAACTCCTTCCAAAGAATGGTACCTAAACATCTCCTTACAGTTATCATTTCTAAATAATCTAGTAACATTGTGCAGCTGAATATTTAAGTTATATCTTGATTTACCCCCGAATCCTGAATCTGCCACCATGGGTTATTCTCGTCGCGTCGCGGCTGACGAGAGCGTCAGCGTGTGAAGCGCTGGTTCGTGGAGAGGAGGTGAGTGCTCTTCGCTCTATTAAGGTTCGAGGGCCCAGAAAAGCCCTGATGGGAGTCATTTAGCCTGTAATGGAGCTACGAGTGATTGGGCGTGGGCGGATGGGTGGTGTGAGTATGTGGAGGTTTTGGGGAGGGGGTTAAGATACGGCCAGCACCACCACTTGTTTCCAAACGTGACACAATCACAATTCAGACGCGGCTCTTTTGAGAAAATGACCTCTTTTATGTCCCGTTTTTTTATTTCACAATGGCGCTCTATTTATTTCTTTTCTTTAGCGCGGCGGTGTGTAATGGGCGTAACGGCTTGGTAACGAGGTACAGACGGGTTTTACTATTAACAGAGCCTTGCCAGTGCTGGTGTACATGTGTGTGTGTGTTTGTTTGTTTGTTTGTTTATTTATTTCATGCTCAGGCCCCATGGCAGATGTTTAGCGCTGAAGCACTTGTGAAGGTGTTGACTTTTTCAGATGGGTTTGTTCGGTCAGCAAGTGCCTTCAGGTGAGACGCTTAAGCGCGCTGGACTGACAAAGCGTGACATTTCTCTGACCTTTTCCCTTTGGCAGAGTGCAGGAAGTGTCGTGGGCGAGGGAGAGAGACGGGAGAAAAGAGCAGCGCGTACAGCACAGTACCGTCGTATCTTTGTGTTACATGGTCTGTGTTTTTTGGTATATACAAGAGTTTGTGGAAAAATCTAACACTAGTGATGCTGTGCTGGATATCGGAGCTGTGAAGGAAGGAAGGTTGGAGAATGCATCAGTGATTTTGTTGCTGTAATGACATCATCAAAGAAGGCTTGGTAGGGTTTTTTTTTTTTATTTGATTGAAATATACTTACTGGTGCTATTACAGGACACGTCTTTGGTGATGAACCCCGGGGGTCATAGGGTGCTTCGGGTCTTTAATCATTAGACGCCCTCGATTGAGCAACCTAACCCCAGTGGTGATCAGGTCGACGGATCCGCCTTCCAAAGCCACGCCCACCTCTTTCAGGATGTTTTTAATGGCTCGTCTCCACTGCAGTCCTTTTACTCATAAAATAGCAGTTCGTTACCAAAGAGAAGGAAGAAAAACGTGATTTCCTTGTTCAGGCCATATTTTCTATCCCAATTTTTTTTTATAATATCATGTTTTTTAATAAATCTTTGGGCCGTCAATTATATGCAGGTATTTTGCATAATGACATAATCAGGTGTGTAGTCTGGCTCCAAATACAAGAACCTTTCCTTGAGAAAAAATCAACAAACTTAAAGATTAATTCAAACTGTACAAGTACACAATAAATAAGAAGAATATTTATAAAATGACGTTATCGTCTTGGCCTTGCACAGCTATCTATAAAAATTTATTTTTGAAAATTGTTTTGTGTAGCCTGTACCTTTAGTATGCTAATTGCTTAGATCACGTGACCTGAGACCTCATTATAATTTTCTTCAAAACAATCATCATGGCGGACGCAGAGCCAACTCGCAAAAAGAGACGCAAGCTTTTTACAGAATCTGCCAAGAAAAATCTTCGCTTGTTTGTGTTTCCGACATCTTGTCTGTGTTGACACCTTGTCACATGACTGTAACATTTGCATACTCTTTAATATTCATTAGCATCTGACAAAGATGGGTGTGTTTACAGGATCAGCCTTGTCTGTGTTCAGTTATGTCAATGTTTATTCAACACAATGTATTCGCAATAGGGACTTTATTGCCTTTTTTCTCTCCATTTTAACATACATTCTTACACATGAAATATATATTTTGAGAACAATGTATGGTCTGTGTCAATGTTTAACTTGCTGACTCGGAGTTCAGGTAATAATAATTCCAGGTCAGTATTTTAGGTCTGCAAGATTCAGGTACGTTTATTGCATATGAACCGATTCCAGGGTGTGTTAATCCTTAACCTATCAATGTGAAATGCCTGGAAAGCTTAAGGCTTAAAGAGAACGCCGCGGTCAGGAGCGAGCGTGTCTTAGACGCCAGCATAATCAAAATGATAAGGCGTGCACACTGTCTGATCCGCTAGGAAAACAACGTGGACGTGTGGGAGACTCAGGACTGAATGAAGACAAATGGACGTGATTGAGTAGAGTTTATTGATCAGTGGGGGGAAAAAAAGACGGCGGGTCGCCTTCTGCAAACACGGACGCTGGGCTCCGAGCTTTTCCGAAACCTATCGATCCTGAACTCGAATGCCGGGCTGCTTTTAAACACAGTCATAATCACTCTGGCTCCAGGCTGTCGTAACATCTGTTCAACATCCTAAATGGCGACACACACACATGCGCGCGCACACACACACACACACACGCATACACACACAGAAAACATGCTGATTCAAAGGAAGTCCCAGAGTCTCCTTGAACTGACACCACACTGGGATTTTTAACACACTTTTTCAATGTTTACCGCAAAATTCTTCATATCATACTGTGTATGACTGTGTATGTCATAAATAAAAATTTTATTTGAAAATTTTAATTTGAATTTGAAAATGGACATTGTAAAATATCTATTCTGATGTAGACCATTGAAATGTGGTGGGGTCGCTTGTTAATCACACAACGAGAATGCTGTGGTCAGGAAAAATTGCGTCCTAGACGCCAGCGTGATCAAAATAATTTCTTTAGGTCGTGTTGCTTTTTTAGATCTTTTTGAATACAAAAAGAAATATCTTGATTCAACAGGTCTGGCAGTAATTTAATTCAGCTTTCCATAAATCGCAGTTTATTAATGATTTAGTAAGGGGGCATTTACTTTTTCACATAGGGCCAGGTAGGTTTGGACAGCTTTTTTTCCCTTAATAAATTAAATCATCATGGAAAAACTGCATTTGGTAAGGTTTATCGTTGTGTAATATAAAATTTTTTGATGATCTGAATCATTTAAGAATGAGAAATATGAAAAAAAAGAATAATTTAAAAAATATATATTTTTTACTTTTTCACGGCACTGTATATGCACTGTATGTACACTGTTCAGCCATTATATGAATGCTGATGGAAGTACAGTAACAATGATTGTCTTTGACACAATCCAAATTGTGATGTCTAGACGACTGGGTCAAAGTGTTTTTACTACTACAACTCTTTTGGGATGGTTTTGTTGGTAAGGACCTACTGTAACAAAAGTGCTAACAAGTGCAACACAGGAAAACCAGTGAACCAGTGAGATGGTCATGGACTCCCAGGGGTCACTGATACTGTATGTGAGAGGAGTGAAGGCTGGTCTGATCCCAAAGAAGACCTCCTGTAGCTCAAGTTGCTAAAAAAGTGAACGCTCGTTCTGATAGAATGAAATCAGAACACACACAGTGTGTATGGAGTTGAGTAGCTGCAGGCCGGTCAGGGTGTCCATGCTGAACCGTGTCCTCCAACGAAATCTCCTGCAACGGATATCAGAACTGGACCCTGGAGCCATGAAAGAAGGTGGCCTGGTCTGATGAATAACATTTTGTGTGTGTCTGAGTCACTTATCTGGGGAAAAGTTGGAACCAGACGAGTGCAGAAGGCGAGCTAGCAGAGGCAGAGCGATGTTCTGCTGGGAAACCTTGGGTCCTGCCAGTCATGTGGACACATACCACCTACTGCACCTAAACACTGTTGCAGACCAAGTATCATGAAAACGGAGTTCACCAGGATAATGCACCCTGCACACATTGTTCAGGAACGGTTTGAGGAACATAACATAAGTGAGTTTGTGGTGTTGCCTCGTCCTATAAAAGTTCTCCAGATCTCGATCCGATTGAACCCGTTGGTATCCAACCTCGCAACTTATCAGACTTCGAAGATCTGCTACTGACAGCTTGGTGCCAGATACCACACACACACCCTCAGGGCTCTAGTGGAGTCCAGGTCTCGACAGGTCAGGACTGTTTTGTGGACTCACTAATAGGCAGGTGGTTTTAATGTTATGGCTGATTAGTGTACATGTACAGTATATTGGTTCACAGGGATTTAATAATAAAAACTGGCAATTGATTTTACTGTTCTTAGACCTCCAAAAGAATGTTTTGATTCTTGATTTTTTTTTTTGTCTTGGCTGTCGGTCTGCCTTATTGTTTAGCTTTCAGTCTCTCCTGACTTTCCCAAAAATCAGCTCAGCTTTAGAAGTGTCTGGCTTTTTGTGCCAAAAAGCAAATAAACTAAAGATGAAAGTGACAGCTCACTAAATTGAGAGAGAGTACATTTCAGAAATGCTTTGACAAAGCTTCTTCCCAAGGCAATTTAACTTGAGTGAAAATGAAAAACGTAACCTGTGATTGTAAAAATTCAAATGTGATTTTTTTTTTTTCCCCATAGGGCTGAAACATCCTTTTTCTGATTATGCAACTTTGTTTGTGTGAAATTTATGCCAATTGGACGTGCTGGTTTTATCAAATGAAGTGTTTATGTATCATTAGTTCCTCTTGGTCCCACATAAGCATCCAACAGGGACATTCGGTACCGGATCAGTGTCTGATTAGAAACAACAGCGCTCCTTTATTTCCATATTTCGTTCAGTGAATTGTTTGTGTTTTGTACAGCGATTAGTTTAGTTTTTTTTTTTTTCTGCGCTATACAGGTGACAGGTGTTTACTCGACGAATCACTGGCGGAAAAATGACGGAACGATTAAGAAAGCAGAAGGAGAAACGAGAGTCGGGTCTCTGCCCCGCCAGTCTAACGTATCAGGTTGTAATTATACTGCCTTCGCTCTCAGTGACCTGTAGCCGAAGATGTACTGATGTTTTATTGATGCTTTCTTTTCTGTCTTCGAATGGTAATCGGGCTAATCCATGAGCTGTGAACTTTCACTGGCACTGAGCGTGAATCCTAATCAACCCTGTAATCAAACATCTGAGAATGTTTTCGTGTTTATTTATCCAAAAAACGCCCACAAACGTGGACTCCCTCCATGCTGAATTTGCACAAATGCCTTTTACAAATATCGCATTTCGAATTCATGGACGTGTTTTATTCTGAGATGTTGGTGCTACTGTATGTGGATCTTAGCACTTAGCAAGAGCTCGAAAAGTTGAGTACTCTCACATTGCAGCAATTAACGATCACTTCACAAAGAGTTTAATATGCAAATGATTAGGTTTTTTTTTTTTATTTGTGAAAGAACACGTTCTACTTTATATCCGTTTGTAGTTACAGTGTTCTAGTGCATCTACAGTATGAAACGAGTTATTTCCTGTCCTTGCTCTTAAGAGAATAAGTATAAAGCTGGCTGTCGCAGGCTTCCCTCATTAAGGGGACAATCTGATCTGCACATTTGACTCGCCTTCCCAATTCCCACCTGTATTGAGGTCTTGGGACCAGCACTAATGATGCCCTGCAACCACATTTAGGGCAACATGGCAGGTGAGAAGTCTATATGCCATGGCGCTACTGATCCACTAACACCCTACTCTTGATAGATTAATAAGACATCACTCGAAACAGGAAAAACATGAACACCTCCGTCCTGAAGATGCCAAGAGCTGAGTGATAGCTAGCGTCTAACACAAGGCTGAATCCCAAATCCCTCTCTAACCCCGCACCAAGGGCACTACTTGGTGTGTGGAACAAGGGACTGTACACACTACATAGTGCACTAGCTTTCCATTTAACACTATTTGGAATTCGACCCCAGAGCCCGGAAGTTAATGGAGCTGATGTTCTAAAGCGGAATAAGTGGAATAAGTAAAGCTCGTAAGTTTCTCAGGACTGTCCACCACAAAATAACTGGTTAAATAAAGAAACAAATCATGATCTCCTGATAATAAATGGTGTTTGGGAAACTGGTGTATAAAAGCAATATCACACTCAAGGTCGTGCCGTTGTACTGAATATCAGAGTATTATAACCGCATCAGAGCCGTGCTGATATGCAGCACAACAGCACGACCTAGAGTGTGATATATGAAGTTAAACAAAAGTAAATAATACTAGGATTACATTAAACCTATTAAATAGAGTTAAGTACATTTACAAACATTTAATTTTAAACGGTATTATTGCAGTATTTAACGTGTGAGCTGCTGTTACAGGAAATTAATCAACACTTTCTGATCAGTCAGAATCCAGAATTCATTAGTCCAGTAATAAGGTTTAATGATCATTATTATTTCATATTTCTTATGAAGCATCTTGTTGAAATCGCATTAGCTCCTGCGTGCTTTTAGCCGACGTGTTTCCATAAATTAGGCTAAACTTAAACAGCTGGAACCCAGGAGCCAATTAAGGACAAAACAAATCACTCTGTGCTGCTGCCTCTCTGGTCACGTAGGTGTAATTTGGAGTGTGTGTGAGAAATGTCCTGTTACTTTAACAGCCCTGAATGCGGTGAAATGACGCATGGCTCTTACGCGGCTCTTACAGCCAGCAGCGTTGCCCGTACCAGGTAAATTACCCTCCACTTATTCTCCTCATCGCCTCCTTCAGGAGGAAAAGTCCCTTAAAGGAAAAAAAAAAAAGGACAAAATGGATGAAACTCTGTGCAAGGTTTGACCCTTATTATCAGCAGACTTCAATTTGTCCCGCATGTGGTCCCGGACAAACATGTTTGACTTTGATAAATAGAGCGTGCCGCGTGCACTGGCGACCGAGCCTGAATTATTATGTCGGCTCTTTTGTACGTGGAATAATGAGGAGCAGATAAGTTTCACGAGGTTTCAGCCGGGCGCATTGTGATGAAACGGGGAGGTGGAAGTGTTTTGGCGAGCCGGACGAGACGCGTTTTAAAGGGATGGACGTGTCGTTACTGCGCTCGCGTTGATGAGAGATTGAGTTGTCAGACTTTGTGGGAAAAAAAATAAATAAACTTGTGCCTGGTGCCTAGCTTTATGCTAATTAAAGCTCTGTGTGAGGAGTTTCATCAGGCTAGCATTGTTACGTTGATGTTCATTATCTTCCTGACCCGAGCTTCTCTAAAAACAGCAATTAAAATCAACGGAATTTTAAAATGATACAGTTGGTGAATTCTCAACTCTGACTGGTGAGTTTGCCAACAGCAGTGCAGCTATAAATCCCAGGTTTATATTAAACTAATGCTATAGTACATTATAGTGTCTATTTTTCTATAAGAAGATGTTTATTTAACATTTAAGAAAGGAGTCTCCAGTGTTAGAGGCTTCGGGATAGCTTTGCTGAACAAACACCGGCAGGCTGTGATTTTTAAAATGTTTTTTATTTTGTCTTAACTTTAAAAAGAGAGGAAAAAGATGCTGGTGAGGGAAAAATAGGGTATAGCTGCTATAATGTAAGCAAGAACAAGAACTTCACAGACATTTTATGAATTTAAAGATCCCATGTTTTACTACTGTATATCTTTAACAGGTTAATACAGGTCTTAGGGTCTTAACTGTATTAAGACCTCCCCATTGCCTTATACCATTATTCCACTCCTCCTCCAAGTTTGCCGTTTCAGTGTCTATGTAAATGATCCGCCGCTGAGCCACGCCCCTCAGAGACAGCAACAATGTGGGGAAGGGGGCTCTTCTTATATGAGGTCACATTAGGGAATTAAATCTAGTGGATTTTTGTGTCATGTTTTTTTTTTTTTTGCTGTTATTGTTTGTAGACCCACCTGGAGGTCTGAACATGACTAAAAAGTGAATTTTGCATAATAGGTGCCCTTTAAATGTAACTATAAATTGATAAGATGTATGACGTCTTATCATGGAGGTAAAAGAGGAATACAACACATTGGGACGCAATGGTATTGAGGTGGTTTCAGCGATTTCGATAGGGCTTTAGGCCTTTTGGAAGATATTTAGAAACACAGTTTTCGGGGTAGATGTGTGGCGTAAAATAAATGCAGTGTTTGGAGTGTGAGAGGGCACACCGCGTTCGCCGTATCTCCTGTCTTTGAGGTTAAAGTGGGTTATATCACCACCTGCTGGTTCGCCGCACAGCGTCTTTTTTTTTCTTTACTTCCTGATTAATGCAGTCTCTATACGGCGAACAGGATGACTTTTATTGATCAGACGACTCGGTTAAATGACTGACAGCGCAGCGGTTCGAGGCAGCGTCACCCTCATAGCGATACATCACTGACCAGACAGGAGCCACGCCACCCCGGGTTAACGCATAGCCGCATGCGTCAGCTTCTTTAATCTCATCTCTCAGGCCTCGGAGACGGATTACCAGAACCTGCCGGCTAAGCAAATTATATCTTTTAATGTTCACCTCGTCATAAGGCCTTCCTGCCTGTCGTTTTTGTTTGTTTGTTTTTTGAGCTCTCTACATCACATCACATCACATCTGCATTCATGTCCTGATCGTGACCTATACCAAGCACGCGGACCATAACACACCTCCACAATCGATTATCAGACTCGCTGAGGCTTGGAATTGCCCTGAGAATAGCACGAGAGAAAAATATGGTGACTACATAAAAAAAAAAGAAAAGGTATTTAGCATTTATTATCGTTTTAAAGGGGAACTCTGAGACTGTTTGGTTTATAGAGCAGCTTTCTCTCGTACTGAAGCCACTATAAACACACGACCACAGCCTCATTCACTGGGGTGTGTAAAGTTCAGTGTTGGGGGACGTTCCCTTTTAAAGTAACTACTGTAATTATAAAATTACCGTCTTTATAAAGTAATCAGTTACATTACAGCGTTACTTTCTGATAAAAGTAACTAGTAACTCCTTTGTGATTCCTCATGCATGTTGTTTTAGTCAAGACCTTTATAATTATTCTACCATCATCACTCAGCCAAGTTCGGCCCATAATCTGTTAACTACTAATACCGCTATCTCACCTACGCGGTTTCGCGCGGTGGCTGTAAGTACGGTTCATCATGATTCACCGCGAGTTTTGGTGCTGTGATTAGGTTCCCGTCTTTCCACGCGCCGGCCCTCACATAGTCAAACCGCATAGGTGAGATAGGGGTATAACAGCAGGAATAACAGAGTAGGGCGGGTTATCGGGGGCGGGGCTTGTAGGACGACTTTCACATACACACTGATGGATTGGGAATGACTGCTGTCTGGCTCACGGATTGCATAAATTTCCTAAATAAGGGATTACATTTTTGAAAAAATAACTAAATAACTAAGTACTTAAATGGCGTTAAATTACTCTTTACATCAAAAAAGTAATCCGATACTCTAATGCGTTACACCCAACACTGGTAAAGTTTTACAACGTATTTGTGAATTGCTGAGAGCAGGTCGGGAAACTGAGCGCGGAGAGCGGAGGTCTTGTAAAAACTGACTCATCAGTGAGACTGAACAAAATAATCTCTCTAAACTGTAACTCAATATTTGTAAATGGATATTAAAGGGAAAACATGGGAACACACAGTAGGTGAGCTGTCGTGACCAGGCATGGGTTTTGAGACATGTTGGAAGTTTGGGAATCATGACCTTCTATCTGGGAAAGAAATCTGATAAGATCCGGATTATAGAGTGAATTGGATCAGTTGTGTGCGCAGTGAGGTTATTAAGCATGTCGTAAAAAGTAATAGATGTAATGTATCAGGAATCTAACTGACTGATTGTTTAATTGACTTATTGATTGAATGGATGGCTTGAGCTCTAAAATATTTATGAAAAACCATGTACAACAACTGCAACAAATGATGCAACTATGAGTAGATTTAAAACAATGTCATGTTCTTTTGTAATAAATAAACAAACGTTGGCATAAAACAATTGGGAACATACTTGTGTAGGAAAATAAACAACAGTTGATTGATGGATGGATTGATCTGTAAAGTATTTTTAAAAAACCATATACAACAAGGCAGCACAGTGGTTTAGTGGTTAGAACAGTCACCTTGCACCTCCAGCGTCCGGGTTCGATTCCCGGCTCTGTGTGCATGCAGTTTGCATGTTCTCCACGTGCTTGGTGGGTTTCAAAGACATGCAGATTAGGCTAACTGGCGTTCCAAAATTGCCCGTAATGTGTAAAAGAGTGTGTAAGTGTGTGTGTGCCTTGCGATGGATTGGCACCCCATGGTGTACCCCGCCTCGTGCCCGAAGTCTTCTGGGATAGGCTCCAGACCCCCTGTGACCTTGTCTACAGGATTAAGCGGCATAGACAATGAGACGGTGAGACATATTCAACCATAAATGGATAAAAACAATGTCATGTTCTTTTGGAATGAATAAACAAATGCTGGTTGTGTTACAGTATAAGGAGAATATAACAATTGAGGACATTCTAGTGTAGGGAAATAATCAACTTCTGTCCGGTTACAATAACTCCGCTTCATTCATCCTATAGCAACATGACACTAAGTGTTTATTTCTTGCAGTGTGCTGCACATATTGAATCAGCGTTATCTATATAGACCTTTAGACAAACATGCAAAATGGGTGCTGCCTTGTATTAGATTTATAAAGGTCGTTCAAGTGCAGAATAACAGAACACAGTGACAAGAGTAAAAACTCCCTTTATTTCTCTATATAATCCCCTGCTACACTAATCCACTTATCCCAGTGTTTCACTAGAGCTTGGACACCATTTAAGGAAGAAAGTTTTCTCAGTACGCCAGAGAGATGATCTGAAACGCCGGCCTCCCAGGAACTCCTTTAATGTTTGCCCAAACATGTAGGTCAGGATTATAAGGTGGATAAGGCAATAACTCCCAGTTCTAGAGTTCCTGTAACATGCGAGTGGTGTTGGTGAATGATTGTGTGAACAGTTCTCACGTGGTCTTCTGCTGTTGTACTGTTACTCAGCTGATGTGCTGTGCATTACTGACCTGCTTTTCTGCTCAACACGGGTGTCAAGACTGATTATATGAGTCACTACTCTTTATCCTTCCTGGCGAGTTCCATCTGATCTCTCTTATCAAAAAGGCGTCTAAACCCACGGTGCTGTAAAATCTAGAGAACGCCGTGTGTGAAAATCCCAGGAGATCATCAGTTTCTGAAATACTCAAACCAGCCCATCTGTTACTGCTGCAAATGTGATTAAAGTCACAGAGATCACACACACAATCCTCCCCCCCCCGAATGTCTGCCGTATGACCAAGTGCCTTTAACTCACAGTGAAAATCTGATGAAATGCATGTATTTATTCATAGAAAAACAAATTACTTCTCAAGAAATTTTTTTTTTAAAAGAAACCCATAAGCCACAATTATTGACACCCCAGGACATTATAGCGAATATATTATAACTGAAGCTTTCCATGTTGTTTTTCCATTTTAAATGTAAACGTTCAAGTTGATTTGGAGTGTGTAGGAACCTTCATGCTGTTATCCATGGCTTCCTGATTAACCGGGGTACAAATATGAGGTGACGCAGAGGTCGAATCCCCTTAGTCATCCATCAACATGGGAAAGAAGTGAAAGCACACACACATACACACACACACACACACA
>JAOVVA010000027.1:1210693-1222013 GCA_028565275.1 Leiocassis micropogon | reverse complement strand
GCCCTCCCGACTGAGTGGTAGTAGAAGCTTAATGTGGGAGCCCCCTAGTGACTGGGAGGAATTGGACACGACTAAAAATTGGGGAGAAAATCCAAAAAAAAAACCCTCATTATGATAAAAAGGATGATGATGATTCAACTAATGAATGTAAATCATTCTGATGTGTGTGTGTGTGTTATCAGTGATGTGTATCTGTAATGTATCGCTGTGTATCGATTACGTGATCGTATCAGCCACCTCGGCTCCATGCGGATGTTACTGCAGGAATACACACACGTCTACATGTGACGAGTTCATGCAGTATTTATAGAGCGGAAGAAATGCCAGATTTGAGTCTTGCGTGAAAGATTTTTTTGTAAAATAATTGTGAAATCATTTTCTTCTCCCCAGTCACGGTGCCGAGTTTTGGAGAAAAAGGTAAGGAACGTTTGGCTCGATTCACAAATTACAATGAGACGTATTGGATTTCTTCTTGTTTCTGTGTGTGTGGTGTGTTTGTGCTGATCCGAGTTTTCGACTCATCCAACTCTTAGTCGGACGAGTTGTGTTCTCAATGCGTTTGTATATTTAGTTTTTTGCTTTTTCTCCCGCAGTTATCTACCTGATTGTTTTTCACCTCTCCTTCATCCTGTTCGTCTGGTCGTACTGCAAGACCATCTTCACGAGACCAACGAATCCAACCAAAGAGGTAAAAAGAGGAATAAAAATACTGATTTGCTATGAAAACCTAAGAGTACAAGATTTAAAGCGAGTCTGTTCTTACTCGCGTTCTGAGAAATCAAGAATCAAACCAGATCAAATCCTTTTCTGATTTCCATTAATTACAGACAGAATCACATTAATCACAGACGACATTTTGTCAGGCCCCAGTCGTTCAGACTAATCCTACTTATTCTCAGACATAACTATATTCTAAAACTGTGTAGCATTAAAGTGTGGGTGTGTGTGTGTGTGTGTGTGTGTGTGTGTGTCAGTTTTGTTTACCTAAAGCCGAGAAGGAGCTTTATGAAAAAGAAGAACGTCCCGAGACGCAGCAGGAGATCCTGAAGCGAGTCGCGAGTGATCTACCGCTGTACACACGCACCGGCGCTGGAGGTGAGAGAACCGCCGTCAAGTCCTAAACGATCCGATCAAAATCAAACCAAAAGACATAATAATAATAATAATAATCCCTCTGTTTAGCCATCCGTTACTGCGACCGCTGCCAGGTGATCAAACCGGACCGGTGCCACCACTGCTCCGCATGCGACATGTGAGTTTAAGCCACGCCCATGCAGACGGCTCGGGGTCACAGAAATCAAAAATATAGCAGACATAAACATGTAATATTCTAGTGTTAGAGTATTATATATCGGACGTTGGATTTTTTTTCAGTTCTTGCAGGAAAATAATCAACTCTGGTGTTGATCAGGGTTTGACAGTTAATAAGGATGATTTGTGTGGTTGAGTTCAAGTTATTTGCAGGTTATATTACTCCAATTGTTATTAACTTACGATAGTCACAATACTAATGTCACTACGGGTAGTCCCGAACTTACGAACGAGTTTAGTTCCAGGAGCACGTTCGTAAATCCTCAAAAAAGTCCTACAAAGTGAGTCTTGGAAATGAATCTCATATATAACCAGTGTCGTCTCTGTGCCTTTAAATCGCGAGTGGAATCACGGACGCCATTTTGTCTTAGAGCTGTTTTCCACTGTATTGGACTGTGAACTGTTTTGTCGAGGATTTTCCGAAATTGGGATTATTCACCATCAGGACAGATTTAGAGGACAGACATTTTCTATCATCCGGACTAATTAATTGAAACCCGGTTAGGCTGACTAATTTTCTCCCGCACACACACACACACACACACACACAATATACCAGACTTAAGACTTTTTTTTTTTTCAAATGTTCGTAGAACCGCGGTCAGTTCGTAACTCGATTGTTTGTAAAGTTGATCATTTGTTTTACTTAAAATTTACATGAAATCATTTCACATACTGTAAATGTTTTGGAATATTCGGATGGGTTTGTATTATCGAAACAGGATGCTTTATTGTGAAACAGGATGAAGAAAGAGTTTAGTTCGCCTAAGGGTCAGTTCGACTGGCTGAAATGACCAAGCGGGTTTTTTTTTAATTTATTTTTTTTATTGCTACTGATGCCTGTGATATTAAAGTGCTGTGTGTTCTGTGTACCAGGTGCGTGTTGAAGATGGACCATCACTGCCCGTGGTGAGTGAGAACTCCTCCCTTGTTACGAAAGCAGGTCTCTTGCCGTAAGCTTTATTTCTCAACGCTGGAGTTTCCTTTTTTCTCTGACAGGGTGAACAACTGCGTGGGTTTCTCCAATTACAAGTTCTTCATCCTGTTCCTGGCCTACTCGCTGCTCTACTGCCTCTTCATCGCTGCCACCGTGCTGCAGTACTTCATCAAGTTCTGGACAGTGAGTAATCATGCAACCAGGGCGCTCTAACACACTCTCTAACACACTCTCTCTCTCTCACTCTCTTTACCCAGTAAAGCACCTCTGCACCGGTCTTTAGTGTGTGTGTGGGGGGGAATGATGAACAGAGTTTTAATTATTTAATTAATTAATTATTCTCAAACATTTTTTTATTTAAAATTAAATAAAAATACTGTTAATTAAAATGTAACATCTACAAAAATAATTTTTAAATATAAAAACGTACAGTGTATTGATGTAATAAAATATTTTAATATTTAAGTTTATTGATATTAGGGCTGCAATGATGCATCCACATAATGGATTAGATAAATTTGTGAGGAAACACTTTAAAGAAACAGCTTATAAAATGTTGTTCTGCGAGTTGTGTGGAAGTTAAATGTCTCAACGCAGCGCGAGCATCTCTGAACATCCTCTCAGTCTGACCTCTGAGCCTCAGTGTGTATCACAGTGAGTTTAGTCACGTACACACACCGTCACTCCTGGTTTTCTCCAGAGCGGATGTTAACGGCTGGTCTGTTTATGCGTGTCTAGACTTTTGCATCTCCACATCGTAGAGTTAAAGTGTGAAACAGATGCTTCCTGATCAGATAAATGAAAAAAAAAAAAGAGTCATAAACACGTGAGCCTTTCTCAGAGGAATCCAGCTGATGTTAATTATATTTATACGTTAAATTGTTACTGATTTTATTTTGTTGAGTTATTTTTGTCTCATGAAGAGGCAAAGCAATTTATTTACTTATTTATTTTAATAAGTATTTATTAGTTATTTTGTATTTGTAGTTATTTTATTTTATTTTTTTAATTTATTTTTGAAACTTGTATAATGCGTATCATGACGTGGGCGTGAGATGGTGACGTGTCCGTGCTGTAACTCTGTCTTGTGCTTTGCTCTCGTCCTCTCCTCCTGTCTTCCTGTCTAACACTCTGTCTCTGTTTGCACGAAGCTTTGTCGGAGGAAATCGGCAGAGAATTGTCCGAAGGTAATCACCGGCGTTAGCGCCGATTGTTGAGTAGTGTGTCTGCGCCAGCATGGGAAATCAAATGATATAAAATAAAATAAATACCATTTCGTCACACATCACTTACATAAAAAAAAATATATATAAAATGTCTGCTTGTCTAAGTGTGTGTTATCTGTTAGGGTTGCATGATTAATCTCGTGTTTCTGTCAACTTTAATATTTTCCTGCATTACATTGTTTTTCCACATCTTTGCTTCTTTATTATTTATTCATTCGTTTATTTATTTTTTTCTTTTTAACCCTAAAATGTTACTTAAACCCACAGGTGGCTTTTTTCAGCCGGGGGGCAAAAAGTTTTGAGAATGAGACACATTAATTTTCACAAAGTCTGCTGCTGTCAGATCTTTGTGTCAGATGTTACTCTGGTAAACTGAAGTATAACTACAAGTATTTCATAAGAGTCAAAGGCTTTTATTGACGATTACATTAAGTTTATAGAGAGTCAATATTCTTCTTCTTTTCAAGACCTCTGTAATTCACCCCGACATCAACTTCTGGGCCTGACTGATGGTGCAGCCCATTCTTACATCATCAGTACTTGGAGTTTTTGTGGGTTTTTGTTTGTTCTCCCGCCTCTTGAGGATAAACAAGAAGTTCTCAATGAGGTTAAGATCTGTCCTGGACATGGACCCAAAATGTCCATGTTTTGTCCCCAGAGACACTTGGTGATCCCTTTTGCCTCATGGTGAGGAGCTCCATCACGCTGGTAAAGGCAACGTTCATCACCAACCTGTTCTTGGATGGTTGGGAGAAGTTGCTCTCGGAGGATGTTTTTGTTCCGTTCTCCATTCATAGCCGTGTTCTTAGGCAAAATTTGTGAGAGAACCCACTCCTAAATATAACACACACTAAATATAAATATGAAGTGTGCACTCTTGGAAATAAATTTTTAAAAATTATAATTTTTAAAAACTTTTTAATATAAATTATGTTAAACTGACCGTTTTGTGTGTGTTTAAGTCATGATGTAACACTGACAGCTCTGGATTTCCCTTCAGACTTGGCGTGTGTCCGAAGCACGCGAGTTGTGTACGGTTCCCCCTGCCCCTGCTCCAGGTGCGTCTTGCTCTCGAGTCCCCCCGGAGTCTTCAGCAGCACTCTAGTGTGTCACTGTGGTGTTACAGGGAGCCGAGCCAGGCGCGACACACACCGAGCTCTTCGCGGCACCTGATGCGCATTAGCATAACCTCTGATTAGCTCTCCTCCCAGGTGGCAGATCCGGCCGTGAGAGTTCTCACGCGAACACACGCCGCAGGCGGAGAACACACCCTCTGCCAGCTGCAGCTCCAGTGTAAGGACCTGGTGATGTGGATCAACATCGTTAACGTCCAGATATGGGACGGAGACATTGATCTCACTATTTCTCTGTATCTTCTTCTCCTTTTGTTTTTTGTCTCTCTGTCGTCTTTTCTTTTTGTCTCTCCGTCCTTTCTTTTAGTCTTCTCTCTCTATTTCTCTTTTTCTCTTTTTTGTCTCTCTTTCTTTCCCTGTCTCGTTCCCGTGTTGTCTTTTTCATCATTTCTCTTTTCACCTCTTTCCCTCTACCACTATCTATCTCTCTGTATTTAAAGCAAAAATTTCCCCTCTCGCTCTCTCTCTCTCGCTCTCTCTCCATCGCTTTTTTTTTCCTAACCCAACATCTCCCTCCCTCTTTTTTTCTTTCTGTATTCTAAGCCAAAATCCTACTCTCTCTCTTTCTCTCTCTCTCTGATTCATTGTTTCTCTCTCTGTCTTCTTCGGTTTTTGTCTCCTTGTCCTATCTGTCAGTTTTTATATCTCTCCCCATCTCTGTCTCTTTGTGCCTTTCTCTGTCCCCTTCTCCTTTTTGTCTGACTGTCCTATCTTTCAGTGTCTCTGCATCTGTTTCTCTTTCTCTCTCCTTTTGTCTGTCTATCACCGTTTCTCTCTCCCTGTCTCCTTCCCTTTTTGTGACTTTGTAATCTCTCTCTCTCTCTCTCTTTGATCTCACTGTTTCTCTGTATCTTCTTCTTCTTTTGTTTTTTGTCCTATTTGCCAGTCTCTCTCTTTCTGTCGCTCTGTGCCTGTCTCTGTTTTCTTTTCTTTTTGTCTCTCTGTTCTATCAGTCTTTCTCCATCTGTCATTCTCTTTTTCTGTCTATCTTTTTTCTCTCCCTGTCTCCTTCCCCTTTTTTTGTCTTTTTCATCTCTCTCTTTTTCCATCTCTCTCTTTCTCTCTCACTATTTATCTTTCTGTATTCAAAGCTATCTATCTATTGTGTAGGTGTAGATTCACCAAAAACCATGCTACCCACTAATTAATGCATAAACACACACATGCACGCATGCATGCTAAGGCTAAGCTAACAGCATTAACTACATACACTTGCAGAGGCACCAACAACCCTCGCTCGACATTTTTCTTTTTGAGTCTAATCTCTCGACTCATTTAACAGCAGGATTGACAGGAAAAGATGAACTCACAGTTATCCGTCTTCCTTCCAGACCTTACTGCAGGCAGGAAATAAAGTCGTGAGCGAGGAGCAACTTAAGAAATGTCGGGTCGGACGGACCGGAGGATCCGAGGAACCGTTCAAGCTAATCATTTGGATTCGTCTCTTGACGTGTCCTGCCTAATTTAGGTAGAATTGAGAAAACTTCAGAGCCGTGAGTCAAAGCCAGAGGAGCAGCGATTGATCTGTGGGTTTATTCAGAGGCTCGTTACACATTACCCAGAGTGCCACATGTGGACATCAAGACGGAAACGAATATCAATAAACGCTTGGCCGGGGGACGCGGCATCGCAATGAATCTACAGCGTGTGTATGATGAGCATCGGTAGTGCTGCTGATGATGCATCAGAAATCAGAACTTTTAATATGAACAACACACATGAACGTTTTAAAGGGTTTTCCTGCGATCGATAGGCGTGGCCGGACTTAAACTGCAATACAGTGCCGTCGAATGCTTGATTCTGATTGGTCAGAAGGTGTTGATTCGCTTTCTACAACAGCAGAGTAGTGCATGTGCAAAAGTCAGGTTTTTATTAATCTATAGTAACAACGTGTTCAATTCGAAATTGTTATAATCCCTAACGTTAGTGGAAGGAGTCTCCAGTGTCAGCACTTCGTAACCTGCTGTTTTAGGAAAAGAATCAATGTCTTGGTAGTTATTTTTAGAATTTATATACAATATGTATAAAAGCAAAGAGCTTCTTTTGTCACAATGATGCAGCATGCGATTTGACGCCATGGTAACGCTGTGCTCGAAGACGCCGCTCATATATATTTAAAGTTAGTTAGTGAATCAGAAGGCGGCTCCGCCGGCCGCGGTGAATATTTAATAAGTCAATATGGCAAAGTTGAAACGTGAATAAATAGAGCTGGAGTTTGTTGTGCCGGAGCAGCGTATTATCGGCGCCGGCTAAATGATATATCTCTAAAGCCTTTGCCAAGTTAATGTGTTGGAAAGAGAAGCTTCTCTGAGCGCAAATGTCATCATTTTGTTTCCTCGTCGTCTAGCGATCGTATAAAATGAAATGTAGCAATCGATTTGGGCCGGGCTGAGTGAGGAGAATGCAAATTAGACACGAGCGCCTCTCTCATTCCGAGACGTGGGAGAGAGAAATTATTCGGGATCTAGGAAGGGTTTGGACGAGCTCCTGCAGTGTGTGTGTGTGTGTGTGTGTGTGTGTGTGTGAGAGAGGTTTCTTTCGACTGGGCTGCCGAGGGCTATCAGTTAAGATGGAATCTTGTCTGCTGCAGTGACACGACGAGCCGTTTTGGAATCTCGAATATCTGTGTTTGTTCTTTAAGTCGAGACCATGTGAGGAATAAAACACCGCGTGTGGTGCTGTTGTGTGAAAATAATCAACCACAGGGTAATGGTGTAATGAGGCAGAGATCCGCAGAGAGTTGATTAGTTTCACATCCTGAAGTGTTTTATTTATCTTCTACTATCTATCTGCAAATTTCACTCTATTTTCAATAAGAATTCTTTAGACGCTGTTACTCTGATCAGTCCGTAGAGAGGGCCATCAGGAACGGAGGCAAGAATAATCAGGAAACAAAATGATAATAGGAAATTAAGACTGTTCAAACATCTTTTTGGTTGTTGTTCATTAGCTGGTTATTTCATATTGCTCACTTTGTTGTTGATTGTGGTGAATGAATTAGATTCAGATTTATTGACACCGAGTGGTGATATACGTTTAATATACGTTACGTGTAAAGTCATCACGTCAGCTCTCTGCTTTCGGCTCACTGTAGTGACACCAGGAATCCATTTCAAGATTCCAATGAACCAGTCAAATGAGCGAATTAAAAAAAAAAAGACGATTTTATAAAAATAGTAAATCACAAATAGTGTGTTCAGTAATGAGTCGATCCCACAAAGAGACAAATCCCACACCCATAAAAAACAAAAAAATCAACCAATCAATCAACTCGTGAGTCAAATCCCAAATGAGGAAATCCCAAATAGTTTATTAAAAAGTCAATCAAAATTAGCCAATTTTAGAATCAGAATCAGATTTTATTCGCTCGACATAAGTATGTTGACACACACACATGGAATTTGATACAGTGTCAGTATAAAACACACTCCTGTCATATTTGTTACAGACAGTGTACACAGTGGCGGCACGGTGGTGTAGTGGTTAGCACTGTCGCCTTGTACCCCCAGGGTCCGGGTTCGATTCCCGGCCAGGCTCGATTCCCGTTTCTGTTTGCATGTTCTCTCTGTGCTTGGTGGGTTTCCCCCGGGTACTCCGGTTTCCTCCCACAGTCCAAAGACATGAGGTTAGGCTAAATGATGTTCCCAAATTGCCCGTAATGTGTAAATGAGTGTATGTGTGTGTGCCCTGCGATGGATTGGCTCCCTGTCCAGGGCGGACCCTGCCTCGTGCCCTAAGTCTCCTGGGATAGGCTCCAGGCCCCCGCGACAGGATAAATAAATCCTGAATACAGGATAAAGTGGTATAGAAGATGAGTGAGTGAGAGTGTAAACACAGTTAGTACACAACATTTAATAATTATACAGATTGAATAAAGGCTGAAAAAACGAAATATTCAGAGTCTGTAACAGATTAATTTAAAAAATGATCAGGTCCAAAATTAGTCAATTTCAAAAAGAGTTGATGGCAAAAAAAAAGAGGCAACTCCAAAATGAGTCAGTCACAAAGACTCAATCCTTAAAAGAATCAGCACTAAAATGAGTCGGTAAGAAAATGAATTGTTTTCAGTCTTTAAAACAATTGAGTTTAAAGAGTTTATCCTGAAATTAGTCGATTCCCAAAAGATTCAGTCACAAAATAAGTTCACTTTAAAATGAGCTAATCCCAAATAGTTCATTAAAGAGTCGATCCCAAAGTGGGTCGATTCTGAAAAAAAAAAGGATAAATTGCAAAACAAGTCACTTTCAAAACGAGTCAGTCCTGAGATTAGTCAAGTTTAAAAAGAGTTCATTGCCAAAAAAGGTGTCGATCCAAAAAGAGTTGAGAAAATCCAAGGCAGTCAAAACTCTGGGAATAAACTCCAGAATCGATTCCACACTAAAAATATTAGTAAGATTTAAATTAGACTAGTTAAGACTTTTAAAACCCTTTTAAAATGGTTTTGGAATACGTCGGGTAGAACGAAAGTTATCATTACTTATATAAAGGGTACATTTTATCACCACCAGAATATGGAAATGACTTTGCAAAAATGTAGAACATATGGGCATATTATTATTATTATTATTATTATTATTATTATTATTATATGGTCATAGAAACAACTGAAAACAGAAATAAAAACATGTGTTCATGTGTATCTGTGCTACTATTTTGCCTATGTAATATATATATAATTTTTTTTTTTTTTTTTTTTACTCAGTCATATTTGTATAGTTGGTCACAATGAACTAAAATTAGATTCATCATGTTGCCTATTTTGTGCTTAAAAGCGATTCGTCACTCTATACTGCACAATCCTGAGCGCTATAGATAAATAAATAAATAAATAAATAAAAACTGCAAAACTAATAATGACTAAAATGCTGCGAGTTTTAAGAGCTGCGAGTTTTGTAGTGCTGTTTGTTGATTTGCAAATGCTTAAAAGTAACTTTTCCTAACAATTCATTTGATGTACATTAATTCATCAGTAGGTTAACGGGGATCATCACAATAATCAGCACTTCCAGTCGGACCCCGAGGTGTTTGGGGGAAGGTCCGGCTGCTGATGTTCTCCCTAACACTCTGAACCCTGTGCTGTTCGTGGAGGATTAAGACGTTAATATCAGGCGACTATTTACCGAGCAAGTCGCAATAAACCACCAGATAAACAGGCCAACAATCAAATATTTATCATTAAATATTCAGAGCGAGTCAGTCACATGACCTGGAGAATCTGATATGCATCCACAAACACACACACACACACACACACACACGGTGCTGATTTGTACTCTCTCTGTTTATCCAATATTTCCTGTCTCAGGACCGCCTCCTCTAGACAAACACATTATTTCTGCAGATTATTACACTTGAATCATTTATAGTTGTGTTGTGTGTAAGGTACAGACTGTTACATTTGGGGTAACACACACACACACAAAAATAATGCACAATAAAAAGTTATAAAAAAAGTAATAACTAAATATTATGAATGAAGAAAATAATTATTGAATTATATCATATTTAATAATAAAAGTATTTACTAAATCATCTGACCTCATTAATCAATTAATATTATCGGATATTTCAAAATGTAATTAAATGATGATGATAACGAACAACAGAACTACTACAGTATGTCCACCAATAATGTCTGTATTAATGATGATAATATTAAATATATATATACGTATCTGTCTTTCAGGAACGTGAGCTCGGCCGGGGAGGAGGCGAGGAGGAGGATGAGGGAGTGCGAGGGTCTGACAGACGCTCTGCTTTTCGTCATCCAGACTGCACTGGGGAGCAGCGAGATTGATAGTAAGGTCTGTGCTCGCCTCCTCTTCTCTCCACGCCGCTCACTGCGGCCGATATTCCCTGCTCGGGTGCTTTCTCAAGGTTGCCCGGCTCCTGTCTCCTAAATGGGGTTCTTTAATCATGATTTAACGGCGCGCCTCTTCGCGGCGGTGACGCTGGCGCGGGAAACGCGTTTATGCTAATGAGAATTGAGTGCTGAGCCGCGCTGATGCCACACGCCGGACTCAGCGTTCTGCCTCTGGTCGTTTCCAAACTCCGGCTCATTACAGCTTCCTCAGCAACTCCTCCTCCTCCTCCTCCTCCCTCTCCTCTTTTTCTTGTGTCTCATTCATCTTTTCCACCATCACCAACTTTCTGCTTGAGTCTGAGACAAGCAAAAAAGAATAGAAAGAAAAAGAAAAAAATACTTTCTGTAGCTCTTGCGTCAGAATACAGTCCAGATGTCTGAGCATGTTTATTTCATCATTCTAAGAAAAACACAACCGATGTATTATTACTTTATATTGTTGAATTGTCATCATAAATACTTTATTTTATGAATAATGTAATCGATAATCAGTCCATTATATTACTGATTTACATGATTTTAAGCCTAATGCTGACTCAGACCGTGAAGTTCTCACGGCAAGGACGCAACGGATCCGTGTCGGGTTCTTGGTGCGTCTATTGTGTCGTCACTAATTTCCTATCACACGTTTTGCTTCTTTTTTCAGTTCACTTTAATTCCTGTTTATTAAAAAGTATTAGTGATGATTTAAAGCTTTCATTTTCTTTGTATAAACAGAGAGACAGATATAAAATTTAAATTTCATACAATTTCCCAAAACTGCTCTTCTTTAGTCCTCATCCTCATCTTCATCCTCATCCTCATCTCCAGGTCTAGAAGCCCGCTCCAGGCCAAGCTCTTTGAAATTCAT
>JAOVVA010000027.1:1165368-1200345 GCA_028565275.1 Leiocassis micropogon | reverse complement strand
CTCACACCAACTAACTTCATGTCCTCTCTCACTGCATCCATAAATCTCCTCTTTGGTCTTCCTCTAGACCTCCTGCCAGGAAGTTCCAACCTCAACATCCTTCTACCGATATATTCACCATCTCTCCTCTGAACATGTCCAAACCACCTAAATCTGGCCTCTCTGACTTTATCTCCGAAACATCTAACATGGGTTGTCCCTCTGATGAAGTCATTCTTGATCCTATCCATCCTTGTCACTCCCAAAGAAAACCTCAACATCTTCATCTCTGCTACCTCCAGCTTTGCCTCCTGTCTTTTCTTCAGTGCCACTGTCTCTAAGCCCTAGAGCATCGCTGGTCTCACCACTGTCCTGAACACCAGTGTACTGGACGTGTGATACAGGAGTGTACTGGATGTATGAGGCATCTGTGTTTACAGTGAAATCTCAGTTCTGTTAGAAAACACGTGGTTTTCCACCAGATGAAGAAAGACAGAAATAAAAATCACTTGTGATGAAGGTGTGAATTGTTTTTTTTTTCGTGAAATACAAAAACAAATTCTTTTCTTGCTGAACGAATCAACTTTTTTCATTGATTGAACCTTTGATTGATGGATGAGCGAGCACTCTGCACTGTATTGTATCTGTCTCACTTCCTGTGTGTCTCTCTCTCTTATGTTTTCTCTGTCTTGATGTCTGTCTCTCTCTGTCTTCTTGTCTCTCTATATGTCTGTCAGTCTCACTGTTTCACTTATCTACTCTTTATCTGTCTGTCTGTCTCTCTTTACCCCTGTGTCATCCTGTCTTTCTATCTCTCACTGTCTCTCCAACTGCCTGTCTGTCTCTCTGTCTCTATCTGCTTATCTGTTTCTCTGTCTCTGTCTGTCTCTCTCTCTATTCGCCTGTCTGTCTCGCTTTCTCTCTCTTTCTTTCTTTCTCCCTCTGTTTTTCTGTTTCTTTGCATCTCTCTGTCTCTCTCTCTTTATCTGCCTGTCTGTTTATCTGTCTCACCCAGCTGACTGTCTGTCTATCTCTGTCTGTTCTTCCTGTCTTTTTGTATCTATCTGTCTTTCTTCAACTGCCCATCTTTCTCTTCTGTCTCTCTTTGTCTCTCTCTATGTCTCTGTCTGTCTCTCACTGTCTCTTTTATCGTTCTGTCTCCCTCCTTCCCTGTTTTTCTCCCTCTCTCCCTGAATCTTTTTCTCTCTATCTCTCTCCATGTCAATCTGTTGTTCTCTTTTCATGTCTGTATTTCCCTCTATCTATCGCTCCCTCCTTGTGTCTTTCACATTCTCTCGTCTGCCTTTACTCGCCATGTGACTATTTCTGTCTCTCTCTCTCTTTCTCTCTCTCCTTTTTCTTTCCCTCTCTCTATGCATTTTTATCTCTGCCTCCCCCTCTCCTTTTCCTTTTCCCTCTGTGCCGCGATCTCAATCCTGCTCTCTCTCAAACTTCAGTCTCTCTCTCTCTCTCTCTGGTGTTGTTCTTTCCTCTAGCGATTAAACGACAGAGTTGATCCCCGGAGCAGAATGAGGGAGTGAACCTTCTCTCATTAATAATGAAAAGATGGAGAGAGACTTTTTTTTTTCTCGCTCATGCTGAGGTGTTTTGTCAGTCGCTGTACCAGAAACTAGGTCACTCCCTGAGCCTCACACTTTTTTTCCCCTTCCAAATCGATGCGCTCTCTCATGCCCCCGGCTCCTGCCGAAACGTCCGGTTATTTCTGATCCCCGGTGTGTGCGTGGGCTTTGTTTGGGTCAGGGGGTGTATGTGAGGAGTGTGAGGACAGTTGCAGACAGCTCCAGTGCACAGATTTGTAGCCGTGTTAGCGTTTCAGAAGCTCAGCGTGGAGCGTACAGGTTTCCTGGCGTGTGCTGGCATCTCTTCATCGCCCCCTCCTCATCCTCAGTGTGAAGCGTTTGACAGACAGCCGTTAACTGAGACACAGTATCACTGCGTCTGCTCTGCTGAGCACGTCCGGGCTAGCACGCCTCTTTGAGCACTAACAATGTCTGTATTTTCAGATCGTCTCCTTTTTCCTTTTTTTTCCCTTCTTCCTTTCAGACGTCATGTCACGATGATGTAACGTGATTCTTTTGTCAGATTTGTCATTCGTCTTTAAGCTGAATTGCTCCAAATCCAAAATAATCTGTTATACATGTCCATGGATTTGAACAAATCTATTACAGGCAGAGACGCTTCTAGGACAGTGGGGGGCGTGGCTGATGTAAAGGAGGCATGGCATTTGTACCTGGCTGTCTCAGTATGTCTCAGGCTGAGTATAAGATCGACGACTCTGTGACTGTCAGTAAAATGTGGTGAAAGAGGTGTGGCCAATGTTCAGTGTCATTAAAAGAGGCGTGCGTGTCTGTCTTTCTCAGTGAAAGAGATAAAGGAGGCGTGGCCTGTGTGTTTGTCGGAGGTGAAGGAGGTGTGGCCTCTGTCTGTTATACTCAGTAAAGGAGGCGTGGCCTCTGAGTCTCAGTGAAGGAGGCGTGGCCGCTTTGTCTTTCTCAGTGAAGGAGGTAAAGGAGGCGTGGCCTGTGTGTCTGTCGGTCTCAGTGATGGAGGTGAAGGGGGCGTGGCCTCTGTGTCTGTTAGTCTCAGTAAAGGAGGCGTGGCCTCTGTCTGTAAATCTGAGTGAAGGAGGTTAAGGAGGCGTGGCCTCTGTCTGTAAATTTGAGTGAAGAATGTAAGGAGGTGTGTCCCCTGTGTCTATAAATCTCAGTGAAGCAGGTTAAGGAGGCGTGGCCTCTGTGTATGTCAGTCACAGTGAAGGAGGTTAAGGAGTCGTGACCTCTGTGTCTTCCTCAGTGATGGAAGTGAAGGAGGTGTGGCCTCTGTGTCTGTAAATCTATGTGAAGCAGGTGAAGGGGCGTGGCGTCTGTAAATCTCAGTGAAGGAGATTAAGGAGGTGTGGCCTCTGTCTTTTTCAGTGGTGGAAGTGAAGGAGGCGTGGTCTCTGTGTCTTTCTCAGTGATGGAAGTGAAGAAGGCGTGGTCTCTTTGTCTGTAAATCTCAGTGAAGGAGGCGTGGCCTTTGCATGTGTCTGTTCCCACTTCAAGTTCTGCAGATTTTGATTAAGTAGTTTCTAATAACATATGTAGTCATCCATTTTTATTTTTAAATCTGACCTCCCGTTATCTCCTCCTGCAGTGGGATGGTGTTGGTCCTCTCTCCGACACGGCCGAGCCTCCAAAAGGAATCCAGATGTTGTGGCATCCGTCCATCGTGAAGCCGTACCTCCTGCTGCTCTCTGAGTGCTCGAACCCAGACACACTGGAGGGAGCGGCTGGGGCGCTGCAGAACCTGGCAGCGGGGAGCTGGAAGGTAAATCAGCATAATGTGTGTGTGTGTGTGTGTGTGTGTGTATGTGTGTTGTTGTACATTTTTATCTTTTATTTATCCCATCCAATTCCAAAAGTTAATATTGATTCATTCATATCAGTTTGTATCTGTCCAGAATATTTGAATGACTTTAGTTTACCCTTAAACTTTAAAGAATCAATATTAGCATTAATTTGCGCCTCACTGCTACTGAATTCGGAATTCTGATTGGTCGGAAGGTTTTTAATTAATTCCGCATAACAGCAGCTTTGACAGTAGTGCAGCTTCAAATCACACATTTATTGTTTCTATAGCAACAACCTATTCACAGGGAAAGTGATAGGAATAGTCAAAGGATACAGCTGTAATTTTCTCAGTAACAAGCAACCTTTTTTTTAATAACACGAAGAAAAATGTGTTTCAGTTGTTTTTTTCTTAATAAATAAGTGAAATATTCGTTAAATATACAGTATTAGGAAAATAATCAGCGTCGGGACAGTAAAATGGTCAAGTATGTAAAATCATTTTAAAGTTCAGAAAACATTCTGGAGTAGCAGCTTTGCCTGTTTTATTTATTTCAGAATTTTATTTACATTTTGCCCCACCCCCCAAGCTACAATACAAAACTTCCCTGCCCTGCCCCGCCCACCCCGTTTTTGCTTAAAAGCCATCTCATGGATCATGTGCTTCCACATATAAATGCTTGGGGTTGATTTGAGAAGATGGAGAATTATGAGGTTTTTTTCTATTGTAGTTCACTTCTCAGCCAGCAGGGGGCTCTAAAAATTACACGCTGCCACTTTAAATTTTATCTGTAAGCCAAACATCTTCATAAAATACTCCTTGAACAATGCATCCCAGGCAAATTATTTGAAAGCGAATATTTTGTGTTTTATGATACAATATGAAGATCTCAGCGGTTTCTGGCGTGTGTCTGCTGTAAACACTCAAAGCTAATTTTCTGCTGCCGAGGGAGAAACGGAGTGTGTTTACTTACTGTGAGGCACGAGCACGGAGGAAGAAGTGTGAAATTAGGAATCGCTTGCTTCTCTCAGATGTTTAAAAGAGTGCGAGGAGAAGCTTGCTTATATACTTTCCCTCTCTTTTTTCTTCCCTGAGCCCGGCCTTCATCTCTCTCTCTCTCTCTCTCTCTCTCTTTCTCTCTCCATCTGTCTTTCTGTCTCTCTGTTTCTTTCTCTCTGTCTCTGAGACCAAATCTCACTTCAGCTGTGTTGTTAAAGCACGGTAATCTGCCCAAAGTGGCGCTGCTGGACCGATCGATACGCTGCAGGCAGGGACTCGAAGATGGAAAGATGGAGAGATAGAGGGATCGGGTGTGGGATGAGCCTTAAAGTCCCGCAAAGTCCTGTAACTTCCAGAGCTTTTGCTTCACACGGACTTAAATGCGCTCACGGTGGGTTAAGCGAGGAACTCCACCTCGGTGTGACTCGGTGTGTATAAAGGAACTGGATTTTCCTAATTAACTCGTTAAACCCGTTTTCTAAGGGTCCTTCATCTGGATCTAAAATAAGAAATCACACACCAGCCCTGTAGTGCTGTCTTAAAAGTTTATACTGTACACACCTAGAATTCGAGGAAAAAGAGGTTCTGAAATGGGAGTGCCTAGTGAATCTTTATGTATTACAGATATATGAAAATCTCCTATAGTACATTGCTAGAGTATATTTTTATTAACCACACTGTGTACTTTTTTAGTAATGGAATTGGCCAGAAGTATAACAGCATCCTACTGCTGCAATAAGAATATATTCATGGGATATTACTCATGTATCTGTAACACAGGAAAAATTGCTGTAATGTACTTATAATACTTAAGATATAATAAGATGTACATTTATTTAATTAATTATCGGGTCAGGTTCTGTATGTACATTGGTACACACACAACATATACTTTAAGTGTACTTGAAGTTGTTTCACTTTGGCACATAAAAGAACACTTAATACGCCTAAAATTGTGCTTTTGTACAATTTAATTACAACTTAAATACACTTGGTACAAAATTAGTTGTTCCAAAATAGCAAACTTCAAGTATACTAGTCATTAGTCTGCCTGCAACTACACTTACAGTAAGTATGCTTTGTTATGCTAGGATTTAATGTACTTAGCATACTTTATTTTCACTTGGGGTGGCTTGAGTGTGTGTGTGTGTGTGTGTGTGTGTGTGTGTTTAATCTAATCTAATCTAATCGACTACACAAACACCTCTTTTTAATAGAATGCATAATAGTTTTGATGCTTTATTATCATTAGTGCTGCTCATAAGGGGGCGTGGCCACTTTTGGATCCTTTGTAGGTCACATGACCATAATCACACCCTCTTTTCCATCAAGATTCTTTGTAGACGTTTGAATTCAGAAATATATTAATGGGAGTTATTGTTTCTGAATATAAGATAAAATACAGCGGTTGCTTTCCAGATGTGTGTGCGCACACAAAAAAAAAAGATAATATGACAGATGTGGACTGGACTGAAATCCCAGAGATTCGTCGCTAATAAACGTCACTCCACCTCCAGATGCGACACTAATCCAGTTTATATGCGGCTTAAAACGGCGGCTTTATAAAAATGTAAAATGTGAATTATGTGGCATAACTATGCAGGAAACGTCACACGCATATTAAGCGCACTGAGGTTTAAACACAGCTGTTTCATTTATCTGTTCATTTATTACGGTTATTTATTGTTGTTGTCATGGTGTTTTGTGTTTTGTTCCGAACCAGTTCCCAGCATGCATTGCACCTCACGTACTGTATCAGTCACATGATGGTAGTTGTATTCACCTGCATTTTGCTTTAATTTTTAACCTTTCAAATCAAATCAGGATTTTTATTGCGCAGAATAACAGAACACAAAGTAGAAACTCCCTTTATTTCTCTATATAATCCCCTGCTACACTAATGCACTCATCTGGATATCATCAAGGTAGGAGGGTTTTTCAGTACGCCGGAGCCATGATCAGACTTCCTGCTTCAGGTCTGTAACCCTAGCCTCCCAGGAACTCCTTTAATGGCCCAAATATGAGCGAGATCAAAACTGTACGGGGGATGTGGCAATAACTTCCAGCCGAATTCCTGTAAGTGGTGTTGGTGAAGGAGTGTGTGTACAGTTCCACAGGCAAACGTCTGCACCGTTCTAATGTTTTACTGCGGCTAAGATTCTCATCGCCGTACTGCGCTTGAAGTCTTCTGTAAATGTCAATCACCTGATTTACGCCTTCATTCATCAGAAATATCATCACAAGTCCTGGTTTGACTTGAACACCCTTTGTATTATGAACTTTCACCAGATTAAAAGAAAGACTTTGCTTCCTTGGACTTTTTTTTCCCGACAGAAGGTTTCAGGATTTATTGTAGCGTGGGCTTTAACTCAGTAACTCAGTCTACATTTATACAAATCAAATCTACAGCCCTATTCAGACAGGATTCTTTTCTCTCTTTGATGTTTATAATTACCTTTTTAACGTGTCAGTTTAGCAAAAAAAAATTTTTTAATCTGACATTCAGACAGAAATTAAATTAAATTGCTCATTCATATTAGAGTAACTTTGTTCTAAAATGTATTGTGTCGTGTTTTATGTCAAGTGCAATTCATGTAAAATCTTTTTAACACCTTTTTTTAGTTTTTTTTGTCTTTTTGTCTTTTTTAAAATCATTTTAACACCTTTTTTTTGTGTTTTGTCTTTTTGTCTTTTCTTTTTTCCAGTGGTCAGTCTACATCCGTGCGGCGGTGAGGAAAGAGAAGGGACTACCGATCCTGGTGGAGCTCTTGAGGATAGATAACGATCGCGTGGTGTGCGCGGTCGCCACGGCGTTACGAAACATGGCCTTAGATGTCAGAAATAAGGAGTTAATTGGTAAGTCCTTCTTGTTTTTGTTTTTTTTGCGTTGCTTTACTGCGGCGTGTTTGGATCTGAGTGTGTAAATCAGCACAGAGTCGCTCGGAGTGTGTTGTTAGTAGTGCTCGTGAATAAGTGTGACTATACGCAGCCAGTTGCATTTCACTGCAGCTTTACTGCTTCTTGTTGTTTTTTTTCGCGAGGAACACAGCATTGTGCGTTCGTCATATTGTTAGCGGGCTAATTAAACAAAGGCATCAGGTGTGAAAATATAATTGTTCTCTCTGTTTAGCTGAATCCAATTACGAGCTGCTTGTGAGCACTGCGATCACGGAAGCGGGTTTGTTTTGTTCCAGGACTCTGATCTGAGATCAGTCTGATTAACACCGCAGGCTCCAGAGGAGCACAGAGCAACAACCCGGAGAAATGACTAAACATTTATGAGATCCGTTACGCTTATTTGACTGCAGAGTATTTGGTAACACTTCAGTGAGGTGTTGGCACTCAGACACAAACTTTTGTGAACATTTGTAAAGGTTTAGTCTGCAGACCTGCCAACTATTCCTCCTTTTGCACGGCTTGGATTCTGCTACTGCGAAAATTCTTGGCAGACGAGTCGACTAGCGTATGAATCCGCAGCATCCGAGGACCGTGTGCCCCGCCCCGACCGCTTCTCCCATATCTTTCTCATCTCAACTTGTTTTTTCCTGCAGCACGCTCGCTTTCTGTCAAAGTTAACGGAGAATGTTTTGTATCAGTTAAAGGTTCCAGATTTTTACTGTGTCTCAGCCGTTTCAGTGTCTGTGTAAATGTGCTGAGCTACAGAACAGCGAAGAACAGCGACAGGCCAGCTCCGGGGTGCGTCCCTTTAAATGAGGTCACATTAGGGAAAAAAACTAATCGTCTTCTTCAAACCCTGCCCTATACAAACAAGGGAAATGGATAAAGAAGCAGCGAATGTTTTTTTCTCACTTTGTTTGTTAGAACAATCTGAATGTTTAAACATGACAAATTTTTATTGTTTAATATAATGAAATGATCAGCACTCCAGTTAGATTAAAAAAGTGTTTTGTCGCAAATGAGTGTATATGAACAGATAGCGAAGTTCAATGAAGGTCACCATCAAGAAGAAGCCAGACGCCCGTCTACGTCCACGACTGATGACAACATCGCATCCTGCCTATAGTCCTGATCTCATTCCATCGGACTTTTTTTTTCCAAGATTTTCTTCCTAATTCCCATCCGTCACTAGGACGCCAACCGACCAAATCTTTTCGAAATGGAAAGCGAAGTGTTGCGCAAAGTCATAACACACTCAAAGAACAGCGCTATCCGCTCCTTCTGATCGCTTGGCTGTAGAGTCGCGATTAAGGTGAGAGCGCTGAGTACCTCGGCCAATCAGCTCTCTCTGGGCCCTCGCCCAGTATAATAATAATAGTTTATTATTTTTTAAATTTACAGTTTAGATTTAACCTTAGCTAATATTAGACAAGTATATAGCACCCAGGGCCCATGCATGCGTACAGGGTACAAAAAGCAAATCACTAAACACATCAACGATAGAAATGTACCAGAACGCCCGGTGCACCACAGCCCAACGCACATGGTTCGCGACCCGCCCTACATATTCCCCAGATCCCAATCCGATCGAGCCCCATGTCATGCAAACAAGTCAAATCCACAGAGGCCTCACCCTGCAGCCTGCAGCACCCAAAGGTTTCACTGCCCTGTCCTTGTCCTTGTCCTTATCGCAGGTGGCACAAGGGGAACCCACAACAAAGGTGATTTTAATGTTAAATGTCACCGATCAGCGTGTATTCCTTTTTTTTTTTCTTTTTTTTATTCAGCTCCTGTAAAGATTCTTTTTTTTTTTTCCAGTGACATTACTAACACACTATCGATCTGTCTGTAATGTACTTGCTTTCCTGATGTGCCCTGGGCATCTCCATGGCGACGGCGCTCCCATTACAGTCCGGTGGTTTTCCCAGGGTCCTGTGGGAGGTTAACTGTGAGCGTTTGAGCTTGGACAGCTTTACTTCCTGAAACATTTGACTGTAATAATCAGCACCTGGGTTTATACCTCGGATAAAAAGCTGCTGCTCCGGGATTCGATCGTTCCTCCCCATGTAGGAGTGCGCGCTCGACTTCGCTCGCTACAACAACAAGAGCTAACACAAAATCTGCTCAGGATGAGGTTTAGCTTTAACGTATCCATAGCAACATAAATTTGTTGGCTTTCTTGGCCGAAATGTCCAGTTTTTTTTTTTTTTTCCATCTGTGAATGAGAATTGTCAGAAATAAAAGGAGTAATTATAGCGTTCGGCGTGACGGTCTGGATGAAAAGGTGCTTTGATGATTGAAAGTGCCTGGCTTTATTCTTCTGACTCAGTGTGTAGGTATGAATTCGAACACGACCTGGAGCTTCTTCATTAATTTGACATTGATGTGCTATGATTTGAAAGGCTGACTGATGAGAAGAATAAACCTGTCTGTCTGCAGGTCTGTCTGTCTGTCGGGGCAAATTCAGTATTCAGTAGGATTTTTATCAGTAATGAAATGAGATAAATGTATTGTAAAAGGAGATCCAAATAAAAAAAATCTGTCTGTGCTGTTCATATTTTGTCTTTTGCCCCTCTGCTGCTGCCGCTGCTGCGCTCTCTCTGTGTTTTGCAGATGATGGCATCAGCTCATCGGCTTTTAAAGCAGGAGTAAGGAGAGGAGGCGGGAGAAGTGCTCCAGAGTGATGTTAATTTGGGCTTTCTGTGAAAACACAGCATCTGACTCCCCTTGTGGGATTGAGAGAGAGAGAGAGAGAGCAAGAGAGTGAGAGTAGCAAGGGGAGAATTCACTGGAGTGGAAAATGGAGGAGAACAAAGGCCAGGGATGGAGCGAGAGTGAAAGAAATCAAGCTCAGATCTGAGTCAGTTCCATCAAGGACAAGGTGACTTCAGAGTGGTTCGGAGGTGTACGTCGAAAATCTCAGCACCGTCTAACTGAAGCGTAAACAAATTTCCACTAAACAGTTAGGCCTGTCCACTCGGCAGCCATCTTGGATTTGTAATAAATGTTAAAATCTGATTAGGGTGATAAGTAACAGTTTATTTTAAATATTCAGGATGCATGCTGCTGAGTGGAAGGGTTCATATTCTGCAGGTTTTGATTGGCTCTTTTTATCCAGGGTGCAGAAATGGATGCATGAGCGGGTCGTGGTGTTCGTGCTTCTCTCAAAAAACACAAAGCTGATAAATCAAGAACATGGAGACGAGCAGCGTGCATGCGTTCAGGCCATGTTTGTTGCTTAAACATGCAAATTCCTAAACAGGCTCTGTCTTCCTCCCCGGCTCTTTAATCCCAGACTTTAGCTTGACGCTGATTTAAGTTTGAATCTAAACCGCGACAGGCCTCTGAGCCAGCTACAGGGGATAAAACTCTGGAATAAAACTCCTCCACTTCAGTTCAGGCATATCAAAAACACCCACGCCTTTCTGTTGCTCTGCTCCAAATACGAAGAAAAGAAAAAAAACCCTCTCAAAACTTTGCAGCACAGAAGTTCTTCAGGTGTTTCTTTCAAACCCTCCTGGTGTCAGAGTGAGGAAATTGACCATGCAGAGGCACGTAGTTTTTGTGGAGCTTCAGCAGAAAAGCTGCCTGGATTTGACAGGAATGTTTGAAGTTTCTGTTTCGGTTAGCACTGGGATTTGGGACGCTTGTCGCAAAATGGCCAGCATTTGAGCGGATAGGGAAGGGATTTGAAAGTGTAATCCTGTTTTTGATGACCGGAGGAGTCAAATATCTGGATGCCAGTAAAAAGAAAAATGTTCCGGCTTTATTAGGACGGATGAGAAATTCTTTCCAGAAGATTAACTGGAAATACAGGCAAAGATCTTTAGATAGAATTACTACTCGTGCATGGGTGTCAATCCAATCCAATCCAATCCATCCGTCCCTCTATCTGTCCCTCCATCTATCACATCATTCATCCACTTTGTCTTAGACATCTATCCATCTAGTCGTCTATCACATTACCCTACACATCCTTACAATTAAGTTGAACCATATATCCTATCCATCCATCCATCTTATTCATTTATCTATCCATGTATTCCATTCTATATATCATCTACAGTATCTACCCATCTATCCCTCCATCCGATCACCCATCCATCTTATCCATATATCCATTCATCCATTCCAACAACCCATTCCTTAATCCATCCATCTATTTATCCTTTCATCCATCCATGTTATCATCCATCCATTCATGTGATTATTTCTTCCCAATCATCCCTATCATTTCATATAATCTGTCAAATCTGTTTTAATGATGCACCCATCCATCCATCCATCCATCCATCCAATCAACTCATTCCATCCATCCATCCATCGTTTCCAACTATTTATCCAATCTAATCTGTACAATCCAATCCATTTGTTCATTTAATTATTTGCTTAGTGCAATCTGTCTATTTAACAAATTCCATTTAACTGTCCAGTATAGTCAACTGTTTATCCATCCTTCCATGTATTAATCCATTTCATCCAATCTAGTCTGTCCAGTCCAATTCATTGAACCTCCCGTCCATCCATCTATCCATCCATTCATCCATCCATGTATAGTTTCTGTCCATTCATCCACTTATTTGATCCCTTCTGTCCATTTATCCCTTAAATTCATCCATCATCTCTTCCCATCCAGTTCATCTAATCTGTCCCGTCTAATCTATTCATCATTTCATCCATCCATCATCACACCTTTTTTCTCTCCGCTATCTAATGTCCAGCAGATGGACGTCTGGAGTGCGTCCTAATGCTGACATTCAGGAAATATCACATTATCAGCAGCGTGTCTAAACCTAAACCTAGCCTTATTAAAGCCATATTTCTTGGCTCATTATCAGTCTGCACATCTTCCCTTCCGTCTGCCAGTCTGCATTTTTTTACCTTTCATATCCTCCATCAGGTGTTTTGTGTTTAATTGAAGCTTCAAAGGTTAAAATTTTCTCGACGCCAGCTTATCAAAGCGCCTTTAACTTATCAAGCGTATTCTTTTTATCCCGTTTGACAGACATCAAAGGTGGTAAATGGGAAGAGATTTTGCCGGTGTGAAATTCACCTCGCCTTTAATTCGGCCCGTTTCATAAGAGAACAGTGGCAGTCCATTTTCAGGTTGACTCGCTCGCCTGACGAGCTGTGGTTTCACTGACAATATGTCTTCAATCCGATTGAAATCGTTCCGATTAGAGATTCCAACTGAACTGTTTACATGGATGCTGATCTGATAAGATGTGCGTTTTCATGCTCGGATTATTCAATCGGGATAAATGTTTGACGCGTACAAAGTGGCTCCGCGTTCTGGTAAGTGTTTAATTCTTGCTGGAAATGTAAGAGAGGAAGAAAAAAGAAGTTTTCTTTTCACCTTTGAGGAAATTCAATTCATTCAGTAGAACATGATGACCCAGAAGGGCTTGCATAGCGTTTCTGCTGCACATGTTGCTCCTGCAACGTTTAAACAGGAGGTGAGTTCAAGAGGATGTTTATAGCTCATCATGAATGCTATACTTCCTTCCTTCCTGGAAACTCATCATGTCGAAGTTGTAGTGAGTTCAGAGTGATTCGGAGATGTCTGTCTCAAATCTCAGCGACGTCTAACTTTCGCGAAAAGGTGTTCCACTAAACAATTAGGCCTGTCGACTCGTCGGCCATCTTGGAGTTGTAATAAGTGTTAAAATCTGATTAGTGTGGTGTAAAAAGTAATAAAGAACAATATTTTTTGCAGGATGTCACCTACAGTAATGTTACCTCCATGTGGGGCAGATCCGATCACATCAGGTTCTTCACATGCTTGGTGGGTTTCCTCCAGGTACTCCGGTTTCCTCCCACAGTTTCCAAATTGCCCATAGTGTATACTGTAAGTGACTGTGTGCTTGTGTGCCCTATGATGGATTGGCACCCCGTCCAGGGTGTACCCTGTGTTGTGGTCTGAGCCCAGTGAAATAGGCTCCAGGCTTCCTACAATCCTGAACAGGTTAAGCAATATACAGTAGGGAGCAAGTGAGTGAGTGAGAGAAACGTACATATCAAGTGTTTACACGGCTGATATTTACATATTTAGCGAATTATCAAAAATTTTCACCAACCCTGTCATTACAGTCGAGCCAGCTTGGGTCAGTCTGTTCAGATTGTGGGGTTTGCATGATGCATTTATAATGATTGGGTAATTATTACCATTATTTATTAATTATTAGCTTCTCGCTAAAGGCAGCTTATGTGTTTTGTTAACAGTCTGCCACCAATGTGTATGTTGTTACTTTAAAATCTGTCATTAGCTGAAATTGTCAAGCATTTACGTTCGAGCAATAGGCATTTATTAACCCTTATTGAGGGTTAAGGGACTTGCTCAAGGGACCAACAGTGGCAATTTGGTGGTGCTGGGATTTGAACCGATCAGTGGGCCTATGTCTTATCCACTGTTCAAGTGTTTGTTTGCATTGAGTTTAGTGAGAAGGAAACTCGACTATGAAACGAATGAATCAAACAGTGTTTACAGTGTGAGCTGCTCAAGATGCGGCATGGTGGCGCAGTGGTTAGCACTGACTAGATTAGGCTAGTCCGTGTTATCAAACCGCCCATAGTGCACCTTTGATAAACTGGCACCGTATCCAGGGTGTACGCCACTTTATGCCACGAGTTCCCTGGGATAGGCTACATGCCCCCCGTGACCCAGTACAGGATAAGCACTATAGAGAATGAGTGAGTGAGGGTGTGAGCTGGCGTACTAAACATAAGGACCATGCTCCATGACCAAATTGGATCAAAAATAGGACAAAATGAAGTGAATTAAATAATGGTTTATTTAATGCCAGCTCTCCGTTCTCCGTACGCTGGTCATTTTTGCATAGGAGTTTATATAAACTTCCCTAACAATAGTTCTGACCATTTGAAGTTTCTATGAGAACTTTTTCAGCCCATAGATGCCAACGTCCCTTTTTGTCTTTACATACAGTACATATCCCCTCGATTCAGACTTAGCAGGCAGACTAATAGGTGATAAATCTGATGTGTTCTGATATGAAATGCTAATTATTTAAGAGTGTACCCTCTGCTGTTAAATGAACACACATCGCAGTGCTACAATTACTTTGTTTAAAATGGATTTAATTCCATCCTAAAACACAGTAAAATAGAAGACGGGAATTAAATCTGAGAGAGTAGAAAGTTCACGGGACAGGACCGTTCAGAGCCGACGTGTCACTTTATTGAATAATATCTCATTTGCATAGTATTAGGAATGCAAATGTCGCTTGTCAGAAGTGCATGTCTGTGGTGCGTACTTATAGAGGAAATGAACAGTCGTGTTGTCGCTTGCTAATGTGCACCCAAAGTCAGCAAAAGGATTCTTGGGGAGTTAACTAAATTCAATTCGGGATGTACAAGCTTTTAACAGTAACGACATTCTGCCTCATTTATTAAGGTGGTTTTATTAAACAGCATTTCTATTTGGTTTTGAAAAACGAGAGTGGAGTTGAGGGAACGATGACTTCTGGATAGAGGCGGGGTTTTTTTTTGCGATGACTCAGATAATGGCAAGTTGTAGTTTATTTGTCTTTGGTGAGTGAATGATGTTTATAGCTGCAATAAAATACATGAAAACAGGAGCTAGCTTGTTTCATAGATGTTCCATACTATTTAATCAAATTCGAAATGGAGTAAAACAATGTAAATGTATTCATCATAAATGAATAAGGCAATAATCGATGCAAGGCCTCTGGGGGGCGATGTGGTGTCTGGTACGAAGACGTTGGCCACAGATCCTTTGGGTGCTAGGTGTTTGTGGAGAGGGGCCTGCGTGGGTCAGACTTGTTTGTCTAGCGCATCCCATGGTGCTCAATGTGAGTTTGGAGTCGGAGGCCTTGGGCTCTTTGCCTCCTGGACCTTGTCCACAGTGGGCTGTGATGTGCTGGGTGTTCTGGTGTCTTTCTATCAAGGCCAACATTGACTTAGTGGTTAGCACTGTTGCCTTGCATCTCCTTATGCACCTCTTGTGTGCATGTAGTTTGCAAGTTCTCCTCCAGGTACTCCAGTTTCCTCCTACAGTCCAAAGGCATGCAGATTAGGCTAATTGGGGCTCCCAGATTGCTCGTAGTGTGTGAATGCGTGTGTGAATTTTGACCGGAGGTCCTTTCATGTATTGGCCTCCAATGGTCACCACTGGCCTCCACAGTCCTTAGTTGGACTACAGAGTGGAGGAGATCAGTGTTGTTCACTTCGCCTAGTGGTGGTGTTAATGTTATGGCTGATCTGTGTGTATTCTTGACTTAATATACGCATTCGACTTTATAAATATGTATTGAATCAGAAACCTGTTTTTTTTTTTGTCTCACTAGAACACAGAACTGAAATCAGTCTGAAACTGGATTAAAAGCACTTGCTGAGCAAGCAGCAAATATAACCCTGACATCTCCCCACTTCCTCCTCTCACGCTCGTGCGCTTTGTGGAAGTGTCATGGGGGGGGCGAGTGTATTTCTGGAGCTCTTTGCACTCTTGTCGATGATGACCCACGCATGCGTAGCCTGATTGCCTATTTTGTGCTAGAATGGGCTTTTATAGGATGGAGAGTTAGCACTCTGCTCTGATTAGCACCGAGCCCTCGTCTCTCTGAGAGCACAAAGATGATCCACTCCACAAAGTCAAGGTTGGCCAAAGTGTCACGAACAACACCTCGATCGAAACAATCACTCAGCCCAGCCTCGGGCTCGAGCCCACCGAGAGACCCTCCAAATCTGTGACCATGAGGGCAAATGTGGCGTCTAGAACACTTTTCACACTTTATCCCCAGTGGGCTTTGTATTTATAACACTTACTGTAGCTTCACCTTGAAAGCTGGGTCTGAAATGTTTGGTTTAATTCAGAGATGAAAAGTGAAAGTGAATCCTTTACTCAATCGCTGAAAATTACATAAAGAGACGATGCTGTTGTAAGAATATAATCAATGACTCAAATTACAGCAAGTCTTGAACCATTTTAATCCTTTTATATCACAGCACTTTGCTAATGCTAACAATTGGTTACGTTAAAAAAAAATAGATACTTTTTATACTTGGCTATTTTCATCCAACCTTTACAGAACATTTATTTACAGAAGTAGAGATGTGTACTAGCTCTTGAATTTAAAAAAGAAGTAGCACGTTCAGTGGACCTGCGACTCATATTTTACTTGAAAGCCTTTGGAGCCGTGTAACTTTCATGGAAGGAGTCTCCAGTGTCAGTGCTTTTGTAGTCAGAGATAAAAGATGTGACTTTCCAACACTGAGGAGTTTCTTGTCAAGCTGTGGGTTGTGAATGAGAAAAGAGAGACTTCTGAGGGAATGAGTTTTTCATAGCTGCTATAACGTAAGTGAGAACTTTGTGAACCTTTCTCGGGTTCACCACATCAGATCATTCGCAACTCATGGGCACAGGTTTTACACCAGATGCCCTTCCTGCCACCACCCACCTATTTCTCCTGGCTCTTGTGGCACTGGAGACATCCTTTATCTCTGGTGGCTTTGTATTTCATATAGGCACAGAGTAATGACCTTGTCGAAGAGACCAATAGTGGCAACCCGGCAGTGGCGCTGCTCATACCCTTGAACCTCTGATCAGCAACCCAGAGCTTCACCCACCTGAGCCACCACCACTTTTTTACCCACATGATAACAGCAACTTATTCTAACATTATTTAGAGATGTTTCTTGGATCCTTTTCAGAAACACTTGAAATCCTGCAAGATGAAATGATACCCTGGGCGTTTCTCCTGATCAGCTTTTAAAACCACTTTGTTTTGCTCTTCAAGCTTCATCCATGGTGAAACATCTCTGTCCTGCTGGGTGAGAGGCCTACAGATTGTCCTCTCAGGCAAAAAATGAGCATATTGCCTGCGAGAACAAGATAAGGGCGCACCAATTAACTCGGAGCTCGCTGATGAGAAATTTAGGCCATTTTGGGGGAAAAAAGATTCATGCTTCACGAGGCACGTGAGAAAAACAATGCCTGTGTTTCTCCATTCGGAATTAGGAGGGAGAATTTAAGCTTCTGAGGTTAATTTTATTAGCAGGATCTTTTGGTACAAGGAGACATGCAGGGTGAAGAAGAGTTCCAGAGGTCAAACTACTGGAACGAGCATGATTAATCATTAATATATCTACTTCATACACATTATTTTGTTGATAAAATGTGAATGAAAGTTTCTTAGGGGGGTCAAAACTTTTGCACTCTGTTTTAATTGAGCATAGATCATCACCATATCCTCTAAAAATGTTTACCTTTTAAACCCTTAAGAATTTTTCCGTTGTTCCTTTAATCCTACACTATATACAACCTTTAGAAAAGTATTTTTCTATCTGAAATGGTTCCATGAAGAACCCACTCAGGAAGCTAAGACGTCTTGGTTATCCTAAGAACCCTTAAACCTTTCAAGAACTGATAGTGTCGAGATACAGTTCATGTAGAATTCATTCCACATAGTTATCTAGGTTCGTTAAGGGTTCATTGGATAATTATGTGGTCTTAGCTTACCAAAAAGGGTTCTACATGGAACCCTAACCCTAAAACTTGTGTTTTAGGACTTTGCATAGAAACGTGCATCAAAAGAGCTCCTCCAAAGGAACCAGGTTCTTTAAAGGGTTTGTTGAATAATTAGTGACTATTAGTCTTATTCTTTAAGGCTTTCCTCTGAGGGACAACCGGAGAACCTTCAGAAGAGTTGTGACCACACACACATGCACACACACACACGATTATTTTATCAGCCAGGGTTTTTAATGAATCGAATCAGTGTATTCATTAGCATGCATCCTCTTTCACTCTGCTGGTTTAATGCCACGTTCTTCTCCGTTCCTCTCTTCTCAAATACCACATGAGTCATTTTATTGAACTCGAGACGGCGGGCCTTGAAGCGGGGCGTGATGTTACACAGACTTATCCATGCTGTGCTGAAGTTCATGGAGGTAAACAACAACACAACAGATGTGTTAACCCAAGAAGAGCAAATAATAATCCAGAGCACGTTCACTTGCGCAGCCGCTCCCTCACGCGTCTCGCGTCCGTTTCATACACACAGTTTCTCTCAGTTTTTATTGACGAGGACGCTGAGCTTCTCGTGATGTTTTTTTGTATATTAGAGATTGTTTGGATAGTTACAGTTTCTCAGCTTTCTGTTTAGAACTCTTTGTGGCAGGGAAACACTTTGTTCTACTAAAAACCTTTAAAAACCTTCCCCAGAGAGGCTCCTGAAGAACCATTAACTAGTACACAGAACTGAATGTGAACATCTGACAGGTTTTTGGTGTTTAAAGGAAAGTAATGAGAAAGAATGTAGAAAAAAACATTCACAGAGTGCTATTTAATGATTTCCCTCAAAGAGATATTATTAAACCTTTAAGATTAATGATTTAACTTTTTTTGCATGTAGTGGTTAGCACTATCGCCTCGCACCTCCAGGTCCTGGGTTCGATTCCCGCCTCGGGGTCTGTGTGCATGGAGTTTGCATGTTCTCCCCGTGCTTGGTGGGTTTCCTCTGGGTACTCTGGTTTCCTCCCACAGTCCAAAGGCATGCAGCATTGGTAAAATGGCATTCCTAAATTCCATTCCACCCATTGTGTGCGTGTGTGTGTGTGTGTGTGTGTGTGTGTGTGTGTGTGTGTGTGTGCCCTGCGATGGATTGGCATCCTGTACCCTGCCTTGTGCCCAAAGTCTCCTGGGATTGGCTCTAGGCCCCCCGTGACCCTGTGAAGGAGAAGCGGTATAGACGATGAATTATTAAATGTGTAATATGATTTAACAATTGTGGATTCAGGATCATATAGTGTTGAGTGCAAAAGTTTTGGCCCCCTAGTTACAGAGTAATAGCTGGTGTGTCCAAAAAATATACTGTATAAGATTTAACCACTAAATAACCTAATTCTTTTTTAAATAACTAAAATGTACAATATATTACCTTTTGATTAGAAAGTTTTTCTTTTTATTATTAAATACAATAATTCTCAATTATTATTGAAGCTGTCTCTTCATATTAATTCATTTTATTGACATTTTATTGTCCTGAAGGTGCACAAACTTTTACCCTTTGTGTCCTTTTTGTCTGAATGTGTGTGTGTGTTTGTGTGTGTGTGTCTGACTTCTGAACATGGCTGAAATCCTGACCTTTCTCCTCCTCCTTCTCTCCTCGACCCTGGTAGGGAAGTACGCGATGAGGGATCTGGTCCACCGTCTTCCTGGGAGCAGTAACGCCAGTGGCAGCAGCGGCAGCAGCACCACCAACGGCACAAGCGGCAAAACCATGTCGGATGACACGGTGACGGCGATCTGCTGCGCCCTGCACGAGGTCATCACTAAGAACATGGAGAACGCCAAGGCACTGCGAGACGCCGGCGGCATCGAGAAGCTCATCGGCATCGCCAGGAGCAAAGGAGACAAGTGAGTTCCTGTCATCCAGACAACGTGCATCAGGGAGGTTCCTCAGTGTTCCTTTACCAAATGGGTGGTTCTCAACTTAGCACTGATTTTTTTTCTGATTCCTCAACGTCTCTGTGCTGTAACGGGAACGAGGGCTCAGATCAGACAGCCTCGTGTTGGTCCGCTACCTCTGATCTTTGTGATGAAGTGCAGGATAGATGTGTGTTTAGACAAAGTGACGGTCAGAGATAAATCATGATGTCCTCGACAGAGTGTATTAGCATTAAAACGTCATGTCACATAACTGCTTTATGTCTTCCTCTTACCAAGTGGCCATTTTTCCTCTTAAACGCTGTCAGACAGGATAGTCAGTTCCCCGCTCGGAGGTTATCTGAGGAACATGTGAGAAAGAAAGACGGAAGGGAGGGATGTAGTAGAAGAAAGGAAAAATAAAGGAAGGATGAAAGGAAACAAAGAAAAAACTGTGAGAAAAGGCAGGAAGAGGAAGAAAGCAAGAAAAGAGACATGGTAAAAAAGGAAGGAAGGAAGGAAACAAAAGGTAGGAACCAAAGGACGGAAGGAACACGAAGACGAAGAGAATGAAGAAAGTTCTTCTGGTGTAACTCTAAATACAGACACAGACACTGCGTTACACCTCTGTCATCCATACTTCCTGATATTCTAAAAGGGTGCCAATAATTTTGAAAATGTAGGAATAACGCTCAAACTCCTCTCGTTTGTTCTCTTCCTTTCTTTCAGACATTCGCCCAAAGTGGTGAAAGCGGCGTCTCAGGTCCTGAGCAGCATGTGGCAGTACAGAGATCTGCGCAGCCTTTACAAGAAGGTATGACATCATCCATACCGGCGTTAGCACCTACACCGCTTCCGACACGGCGGCATACCGCACGGCACGGCCGTCAGACCGCTTTAGAACCGCGTGCCTTCACTTCAGCGTGATTAACACGGCAAAATGTTCCCTTCTGGAGAACTCCTGATGCCTGAAGAGGACAATAAAACTTCAATAAACCTTCACCGGCAATAATTCATTCAAGCCAAGCAATTTCTTTCACTCTGAAAAGAAATCCATAAATGTGCGCTATTCAGAATGCTGAGAGAGGCGTAAATTCGGCTTTTCTTCCACATGATACGGCGCGCTCGGCTCTGACCGTCCTCGCAGAAAGAGCTATTGAGAAGGAAAAAAAACGCGAGCGAAACTCTGAGAGATTTACTGAAAAAACTCCCGATCGATCGGTGTTTGTTGGGCGCCGTGGCCTGGCTTTATTGCGAGGCTCTATTCAGGATGTACACCTCATTTCTGTCGTGAATCACACACACACTGTCTCTGCCTCTCTCTAATGAAAAGTCGGCCTTCCGCGGTGCTCAACTAAGAGGTTCGGGATAGCGTGTGCGCGGTGAATGATGACGTAGGGTAGAAAAACGTCCTGGAAGTCACGGCGGAAACTCTTCTCTAAAGTGGAGACGTTGTCTTGGTGTTTTAATGTAGACACACAACTACTAAGAGGAGGATCAGATTCGGTTTCAAATCAGAAATTTAAACAATTCAAAAATCAAACATATCTTAAGGACAATTAAGGTTTGATTCTGTCTAGGAGATACTCTTGGCACACTGAAGTTGAAAAGTCTCTGATAAGATGACGTCCCACAGTGTTTTATACCTCTAAAGCCACAGCAGCTAACCAAAACATATTCTTTTTATTTATTTAAAGAACGCAATACTTTTAATCCATTCATAGTTACACTTTAAAATGTGTGAAGGCTGTACCGAAAGTAATGCAAAAGTGGGCGTAACCATTTTATTAATTGACGCAGGTGGTTCAAATTGCACATGTTTGTAAAGTAACTCTTTCCAGGATAGTGCAGTGAACGCAACTCTCGAATCCTGTCTGAAAATCCCCTTTGCTGCAATCACCGCTCCCCTTTAAGCTTCTTCATCCATCTGTACGCATCGCTCTTGTCGATGGTGTCATCTCCGTAAAAACATAGTGTGGCACAGTGGGAGAGCATCAACACGGCGTGTGATGTAGCACCTTTACTGTATGTGGAGGAAGAGTCACGCTACCTACATGTGCAGTTTTGACCCAGCTATGTTGGGTAATAAAAAAAGTTGCGCCCAGTTACTTTTGCATTACCTTTGGCACAGGCCTATAATACATTTATAGTAATGTTGTGGAGGTGTTTGAGAAACAGGTTCAAGCCGACTCTCCAGCTATAAACAGTCGTTCTGTCATCCGTCATCAGCTTTTTAATTTTTTTTCTTCCTGTCTCCCACTAAACGTACCTCACCCCCCCAGTCCTGGCAATGTTAGCAAACTTAAAGTTACAGCCTGACCTCTGAATGTTTTTACAGAAACATTTACAGTAAGATATTAGAGCGAGTGCATTAACATACAGTAACCCCGGTGATTGGAGCTGCACTGTTACAGTACTGTGGTATAGAATGATCTGTACTGTAAGGGTTAACGTGTCTCTTCTGCTGCTCGCCGTGAGGACGGGGGGAAGAGACGCACTGTGCTCTGACCTTTCGAGACAAAAAAAGGCTATTAGTCATCTCAAACTCTTATCCTGAATTAGCTCAGTGTCGTCCAAACGCAAGCTGAGATTATGTAGCAGAGTTAGCAGACGGACGTTCCTCCCTGAGTGAAGCGTGAATTAAAGTATTTCTGGGTCACGACATGAGCCGCTTAATAACAAAATCTTACTTAACACCAGAGTTATTAGAATTACATCAGGGTTCAGCCATATTCTTAGTAAGATTTTCAGTGCTTGTCATAAATCACATCTTATTTATTTATTTTATAGGTGCAGTGTATGATGTGTAGGGCCCTCTGCTGCCTGGGAGGGGAACTGCAACTGTTCTTATAAATATGAAAGTACTGGTACCGTACATGCTCTTTAAAGAAACAATAAGCAGAATTTTAGGATCCAAGATAGACGGGTGCACTGCATGCAAACCCTAAATATTAGTTTAAAATAATATTTACATAATTATATATAATTTTTGCTTTAAAAAATATTTTATTTATTATTTATTTATTTATTATTATTAAGTTTAAAGTAAAATGTTAAAATACAGGCTAAATTAAAAGTTCCTGTACAAGTGCAAAAGTGCAAAACTTTAAAAATAAAAAGAGAAAAATATATTCAGGTGGATTTTAAGGCTGAATTTTTATTGGGTTTTTTTCTATATGTTTAACTTTTTATATACAGTATTTAACATTTAATATTTTAGATTTTATAACATTTATGTGTATTTATTATTAACTTCTAACATTTCTAAAATATATTTAAATAACAGTTTTTGTATGAAATGTAAATTATTTTATTTAATTAATTTCTTTTTATCAGATAGATAGATAGATAGATAGATAGATAGATAGATAGATAGATAGTTTTATTATTTTATTTTATTATATATATATATATATATATATATATATTATATATATATTTACTATTATATATATATATTTACTATTTTTAAACATATTTGAATTTTGTTTTGGTTTTTATTGTGATTAATTTATTCCCTTTTAAAACCACAGTTCATGGCATCTTTCCTTTAATACATCTTTTAAAATATTTATATATTTTCGAATAAATTGCTTATTGTAAGCAATACTAAAGCTTACTACACTTGTGAAAATTAATCACTTTTATGCACTAGAGATATACTAGAGATTATTGTTGTTATAATAATATCCAAACATTGAGATAAATGTGGTTAGACAGGATGTTGTCGCATAGTTGCTGTCAAATTTGCAAATGTTTGGCTTTTGTCGTGTTATTGTTTGCTCATGTGGACGTAGCTTTAGGAAATCCTGATGCAAATTTGGAGAACTTCTTCATCTCGAGCACTCTTTAGCTGATTTTATTCTTTATTATATACAGTAAGCACATTAAAAAAAAAACAGTATTTTGCATCATGGTGTTACAATGCCCCCTTCAGGCTGAGAAATGCACTGCAGTCTGTCATCTATATGTAATATGGACAGCAGGACTGACACTCTTACGTCAGCTGCAGGTCAAGGTCACGAAGGACAGTCTGAAAGAGAATCACACGACATCACGTCCCTTCGGTACAGTTATCACATGCTGTTTATTACAAAAAGAACTCGTATAGGTTTTTAAAGGTGTGCCTCGCTTTTCTGTCCCCTTTTTTTTTTCATTTCCTCTTCTCCTGCTCTGGGTTTCATCCGTAATGTCACCAAGGTTGACATTAAAGAAAGGCCACCAACATTCAGATTGCTATTATTAATATTTCGCCGAAGCCATGCGTCTCATCTCATCAGGCTGTAATGACAGTTATTCCGAGTGGCCGTGCCCTTTTTTTCGCCCTCATGCTCATCCTCCACTCAGGAGCTGGGAACTGGCACTTGAGGTGTGAGTGGTAAGGCAGTGGGCGAGCCAAACAAGACCAGATTATAAATAAAGCTAGAGGAAATCAGGAAGGAAGTCGTGTGGCGCTCGATAGAGGTTAGAAGCAGCACAGAGTTTAAATGGTCATACAAGATTTTTATACACACATCACTCAATTTATGTGCGGTTGCGAGTGGGCGGAGTTTGGCACACGCTGTTTGCTCTGGTCAGAGATCAGTTCACATTTACTTGCTCCCAGTGATCAGAATTTGCTTAGATTTCCAAGATTTAATAAAGAAACTTATAAGATTAAGTTATTAAATTACCCTCAAGGATGTAAAGACACTAGCTAGCTAGTTAGCAAGTTAGCAAGCTATTTTGAGTCTAAGTAGAAGCTGATCAACTGCTAATTCACAAATGTTAAAGGTGTAGAAAGGGAATGTTTTAGAAGTTACAGGGAATTTAGCTTACTAGCCTGTAAAATTATTTACACAACGTTTTATTGCTAATAATCTTAATAGTTAATATATCTTTTCAATATTGCTTTTTAATCCGATGCCGTGGTCGAAGTCACCTACAGCACACGGAGCTGGATCTATAATCATATTTTCTTCAGACCGCATTTTCTGTTCCTGATGACTGCTCGAGTTTAAAGGTGGTGGAACTGATGATACTAAAATAGACAGAAAATATGTGACCATGTGATTTGCGTGCTCAGAATGCACTGTGGGAAATGTATTTAAATATTGATTCAGATTAGACAAGTACACAATAAATAAGAATAATATTCATAAAAAATGACACGTGTTACCATGATTGTCTTGGCCTTGCACAACTATCTATAAAAAAGATTTTTGAAAAATTGTTTTGTGCAGCCTGTACTTTTAGTATGCTAATTAGGCCCAACCTCCTTTTCATGGCACTAAGATCGCATGACCTGAGACCTTACCATCAAAATAACCATCATGGCGGACACAGAGACAGCTCGCGATAATAGCCGCAAGCTTTTTACAGAGTCTCCCAAGGAAAATCTTCACTTGTTTGGGGTTCTGACATCTTGTTTGTTTTGACACCTTGTCACATGACTGTTTCATTTCCATTCATCCATCCCCGGAGGAAACCCATGCAAACAGACCTGCACCTGCGACCTGGAGGTGCAAGGCGACAGTGCTAACCACTAGGGCACCGTGCCGCTGACCGTTGCACTTGCATACTCATTAATAGTCATTAGCGTCCGCCAAAGGTGGGCGTGTACACAGGATCAGCCTTGTCTGATCTTTTTTTTTGAGAACCATGTACAGTCTGTGTCAATCTTTAAGTTCAAAAGTCTTAGCCCTGCTCTGGATATGTGTAAGTTTCCATAAATAAACAAAATATTTGGACGTGCAAACTCTGAATGGAGTAAAAATTATAATAGAGACGTTACACTCCCAGGTCTCTTAGGTAGCACTGTTCGGCCCCAGAGTGAGATTGACTGATGCTCTTGACGCCGTTGCGGTTGCGGTAACGAACATTGCCCTCGGCTCACCCGAGCACAAATTAGCAAACCAGAGATTTTGCCACCTGAGTGTTAAGCACGGTTGTGAGCAAATTTTGAGCTTTGTCTCTGCTCCATCAGTTTCCTCTTTTGTGGTTTCATCTGTAAAAGAGACCTGAACTGGGACATCATGCATAAGGCTGGAATTAACATGTTAAAAACAGGATTATTGGGCCATGTCTTGGTTGTCTTCATCATTCAAACTGAGTAGATGCACAGATTCTAGCTTTAATACACACCACCAGTCATGGCCACATTAGACCTGAGGCCCTAATGAAGGAGGGAAAAGACTTACGGGATGCTGGAGTAATTGTAATTTGAGATGTTAATTGCACTGAAACTCGATGCTCCTCTGCAGCATCCATTCTTTCCTCCCTGTTTCTCTGCAGATCCACAGCAGCGTGGTGTGATAGACTTACTGTTACTGTACCACACTAAAGATGATTTCATTTTTCCTGTACTTCTATTATTATGGAAAAACACATCATATCTCTTTATATGTAGAAACATTTAATGTCATTTGTGAAAGAGTTTGTTCCTGTTCTTCAGCATATCAATGATTACACTCTATAAATCTGCTTATACGTAAAAAGTCCACACTATAATTCCCTGCGAATGAGCCGTTACTATGGAAACGAACAAGCTCATTAACTTAAACCTGTGATTTGCCCAGTCAGAACCCAGATTGCAGTGTTATGTAAAAAAAAATAAAAAATAAAAGTTAATAACTAGAATCTCTGTTATCAATTCAGCTCTCACTGTTGTAATCTTTGTATTGATGCGGTGTGTAAAACGCTGACTGAGATATACGAATGCTTCATTCCTTTCACATGAGGAAATTAAGAACTCAGACCTAAAAATGATGAAAACCAGATGCTGCATTAACCCCCCCCCCCCCCCCCCCCCACCCTTGGTGCATGGTGCCCTCATGTGCCTGTCCTGTGTCTTCATCTTCAACAATAGTCGCTCAGGAACAGCTGCACGTCCTCGCCAGCAGGGCCGCGTGGCAGCGATACAGCGGTGTTGGCATGGGAGGGATGGCAGGCAGAAAGTGGGGCAGCTTTGAACTGTTGTGCATCAGAAAGCCTTTGATCTTGCTTAAAAAGAAAAAAAGAAAAAACTTTTCCAAACCGAGAGGGTACGAAAATGTCAAGGCTCCTGATAGCTCTCAGGGGAGTCATGATGCCTTCATGTTGTCTAAAGGCTCACTTCTGATCCTTAACCTAGCCACGAAGGGCAAACATGTGACACAGAGGCAATAAACGCTTACATCTCCGTCCGGTCGTCTTGAATACAACATGAGAAAGACCAAAGAGGGTGAATCTAATAAAAATAATAATAATTTTTTTTTTTTTAAACCAGCTCTTTAAATCGTGCCCCTTTCTCAGCCTGCGCTCAGCGTTCCCAGGAGGGATCTCTCGCCACGCTGACTGAGGAAATGCGCTTACTAAAGATGAATAAACCCAACTTGTTGAAAACGGCTCTGCTGCAAATCAGATGCAGGAGAAAAACAAGTCATTTGCATGGACTTCGCCCAGTGTTTTGCATTTTAAGTTAGAAACACTTCAAATTTGTAAATACATCGAGCTAAACCTGTGTTTATTTGCAATTTCACTGCAACTTTTCAGACACGCCCTCCTTTAGCAAATTATGCTTAACAAATAATACCTGAACATGAAAAAAAAATGAAAATAAAAACACTGTACTGTACATTATTATTATTATGAGGATTCTGACTTTAATGTTACATTAAGGCAAACTACTAGGAGTGTTCAAGTCAAACCAGGACGTTTGATGTAATTTCTGGTAAATGAAAGCGATTGACATTTACAGAAGCCTTCAAGCACAGCACGGTGATGAGACTCTTAGCCGCAGTAAAACAATTGAATGGTGCAAATGATGGCCAGATGATGGTAAAAGATGATTCAGCCCGAGGTGGCTCGAAGCCCACTGCAGTCGTTCCCGTGAACATTCAGCACCTGACCCTTGAAAATCAACAGATAACTTGTCACAAACTTGTGGAAGAGACACATCTTTCTGTGTGAGCTGTACACACAATCATTCACCAACACCACTTACACGATACAGGAACACTGATTTCCACATGTTTGGGGCATTAAAGGAGTTCCTGGGAGGCCGGCGTTTCAGATCCAGATCATCATAGCTCTGGTGTAGTGAGAAACCTTGATGGTGTCCAAGCATTAGTGAAACACTGGGATAAGTGCATTAGTGTAGCAGGGGATTATGTAGAGAAATAAAAAGAGTTTCTCATTACTCTCAGAACTGTACCCTGTTACTCTGCACAATCACTTGTCATAGTAATGTAATAAATGAAATTAAATTCCAGTTCCTGATACTACACAACAAGATTGTTGGCTGTTTAAACCTTCGTTTCTTTCTTTCTCTCTGGTTGGTTTCCTGCAGGACGGTTACTCACAGTATCACTTTATCGGTTCTGCTTCAACGATAGAAAGAGACAGACAGCGACCTTACTCTTCCTCACGCACGCCTTCCATCTCTCCGGTCCGGACCTCACCCAACAATCGTTCAGGTGAGAACGTGCTTCTTTTCTCAACATACAGGACTATACACTATAACACTACAGTTATACTTTCATATTTTTAAAGTTGTTTTATTTATTAGTCTACTTTTCTTGTTTTTTTTTACTTTTGTTACAAATGTGTGGACTTTATTGAGATTGTGAACTTGACCTTGGAGGATTTCAATACTTAAGCAGATGTTTTCCAGCTGAAGCTAACAACATAAAGGAAGAATTAAACAGGTCGTGGATGGCAGGCAGGTTTGAAGGACTTACAGTTCAGCATTGCATGGAAGGCCTTTAATAATGTTTCTTAGAGCGCCAAACTACATTCTGCATTTTTTGACAAAGTGCCTTAAGCATACAAAACCCTTGGGGTTGAACCTGTCATTAAATATTCATACATTCAGACCTTGAGGATTTTGGTGCAGTCAGTGATGAACCTGGTGAAAGCTCTCAAGACATCATAATAAAAGTAAAACCAGAGCTGGAACCAAAAAATGATGACAGATTACTGCTGCACACTTTAGCAGGAAGTGGAAGATGCTAAGTGACCTTCAACACATACAGTACAAGGGAGATCATCAGGAAGTTCTCATGCTCGAAATTTAAAAATAAACTTGCTGACCAAAAGGAAAAAATAATTTTAGCGAAGTATAAGTAATTTATTTGTGGATCGTTGTGGTTCTCTTGGACTTGTTATGTAATAACTTTATGGTTTTAACTTGTAATTAGTCAAGCATTGCCATGGTTCAGCTAAGAACTGCTACGAACATCATATGCGCCGTCACGATCTCGCAGTGAGATGATGGAGCGATTCTGAGAATGGATTGGCTTTTATTTGGACCTACAGAATCATAGCAAGTCTTTACAGATTGTAGGAAGTTTCAACACAATTCAGTTTGATTCAGGAGGAGTTTGGAACAGTTTGTAGCAAACTTGAACGTACATCGTATCTGGTTCATAAACACATTGTAACATTTTGTGGTTAATGTGTAGTCAATTCGCAGGAGATTAAAGCAGGTGATGTCACAGAGTCAAGCGACCGAGAACCAGCGCTCTCAGGAACGTGGGAAACGCCCCTAAGTAGTTGAGGAAATCGCCATTTTTAGCTTAATGGAATGATGTGTGATTTTCATTTAATACAATTCCTTCATAGTATAAAAACAATCAGATGAATTATATTTGAATTATATTTATATTATATGCATTATGAAATTTATGTTTTTATTTATTATATATATATATATATATATATATATATATTTATATATAGTTTTTATAATTGTTATATTATTATTTATATATTATATAATAAGTTTCTGAGGAAGCAACACTTTTTAAAATATTTTGTCTAATTTTACATACAGAATAATTTTCATAAATATAAAATAAATGTAGCTTGTTATAATAATACAAAAAGACAAAGATATTGGCAATATTGACTTCAGTTTTTCAGGCAGTGTCGCCTAAGTGTTAGTTTTACTTTTTAAAAATTAATCAAAGTTTTAATGTTTAATTTTGATATAAATAATTACATGAATTTGCTGCATTACATCACATTGACCCCTTCATGCATCTTATTTGCTTACTTTATGATGGTTATAAAAAAAAAAATTTTTTTTAATTAAATAACAGTCAAAGTTAGTGTGTAAGTTATTTAATTAATTATGTGGGGAAAAAACAGAAGGAGAAACTCAGTGTCTTGTTGTGTTATAGTTAATCAAAAGACAGAGTGTTCTGATGTTAATAAGACACATTATTTCGTTACTATTAAAAAAACGGAGACTGTAGACTCCTTCCATAAATTCAGTTGTTTTCTGTAAATTCAGAAAACTACACCATCATTGTATGAAATCAGTTTAAGTGAAGCATCTGGTGTCCAGGTTCCTGTGAATGAGCTGTTACTATAGAAACAATTACATACAGGAACGAAGTACTGTCAGAGCTGCTGTGTGTGTGTGTGTGTGTGTGTGTGTGTGTGTGTGTGTGTGTGTGTGATGTAAACCTGAGAGAGTTTCCTCCCTGACCCCAGCCCGTCACTGTAGCGAGCCGTTTGGTGTTTTAATGTCGTTTCCGGTGGACTTGGTGTCCTGATGAAGCAGAAAAGTGCTTTTTCCTTGCTGTCAGGGGTTCGAGGTTTTGCCGAGGGACTGAGCCGAGCTGTGGAGCCGGGAGACTCGGAGCTAATAGCTCTTTAAATGACTGGAGCTTAGTCACCGAACGATGTGAGAAATATTTCCCAGCTTGCTGCGCTTTGCTTGATGAATCAGCCACTGGGGTTTTTAATGGGGAAGAAGCTTGTATAAGGAGGGGCGGAGTCACACTGATTTCCTCTCTGCCAGCTTTTGCACTAATGCATTACGCTCTGATCATTTTTTATTATTAAGACTAAATCACCTCCTTGGTTTAAATTTGATGAATTATTGATTATGATGGAGGAGCACCTTTTTCTCCTCGCTCTTCTTTTTTTTCACTTAAAAGCCAAGTGTTCCATCTGTTACATGTTAATTTTTATTCCCAGAAAATGCCCTGATTTAATGAGATTTACCTTGAGCAATATTCATCAATAACAATATTCCATCCATGCATTAGTCCATTCTGTATTTAAACCTATATACTAAATGCTATGCTTCAGTAAAGAGGAAACAGAACCAGTGATATTCTTTTATATTATTTCTTCTTTTTTTTTTTAAGTTAAAATACAGTATATATATATAAATTAATTTGCTTTCAGTCTTTATTTTTCATTACATTTACTGGAATGTACTCTACTATTTTTTTTCTAAATGACAGAAACATACAGATAATTTTTTAATCATTTGTGCAAACTAAGCAAATGAACTAACAAGCAAACGATTTAATAAAACGACCCCACAGAGGATTACAACGTTCGTCTTTTTTATTAAATCGTATGCACAGTTTATTCATATGTTTGTTACTTCAAATGCATACTAAATTACACACAATTTAGTAAAAACATGCAAATGTCTTATTCATCCACGTGCATGGATGAAAAAATCAGTGCGCACCATGTAATAAAAATGAGCGAACGTTTTTAATAAACCACATACGATTTAGTAAATAATAAGCTTTTTTGAACATTTTAATAATCCAAAAAAGAAGTGAATGACTTAATAATCCATGCGCACCGTCTAATAAAAATGGCCAAATGTTTTAATAATCTACATACTGTAGGTGCACCATGTGTTAAAAAAGGCTAAAAGTTTGATAAATTGTATGCACAATTTTGTAAAAATGACTGAATGAAAGAATTAGAAAGAAATACTATTAGACGACTTCAGGGTTCCGTAGAAGGACTTTCGCAAATGTAAAAATATTACTCGTTCTCTCATTCTGTGCGTTCGTTTCCTTTCCCTGGAATAAAACATTCAGTTTTAGTAAATCACTCTTCACATGTAAAATTGTAGAGTTCGGTCAAGTCAGTGTGTGTTTAAAATTAATCAGGACCTTGGTGTAAAATAAAATATTTCTTAGCTTGATCTTCATGACGTACTTAAAACCTATTCAGCTCAAATTTAATCTCTAATTTAATATAATCCCTCACAATTACTGTATAATTGTGTCTTTTTTCTTCCCTGACCTTGTTATAGTGGAGATATTTGTAGTGATGATTGATTTGTAAGTGCCCCTGCGACCGACCTGCCAACCTGCAGCGATGTTTATCAGGTGCTGTAAAATCCCACGGCTCGTGGAAATAACATAATGTTTTGCACATAAGCGCGATAGAAATAAATAGATCAAGACTTTTTCACATGTCCAACCATGTTCTGGCCAGCATGAGTACAACATTAACAGCAGAGATAAAAAAAAAATAAAATCAGAGCTCTAAATTGAGCAGCATGTGGTCTTCTCCTGATACCAGCCCCGACACCAACCAGGGTTCGAGTAGAAATAGAGACAAACAACCAAATTGATTTCTAACACAGTGCTGCAATCACACAACCCCAAGCACGCCGAGTTCCTCTGCACTGCCACAGAGCTGTTATTACATCTCCAGCACAGACACAGGGACCGGCGCCAGGGTTTGAGGCATTTTCTTCCTTTTTTTGTTTTGTCTTTTTTTTTCTTTTTTCTTTGGCTTCTGAGGTCCCCTGGAGACCAGAACAAAGCTGAGATGGCTCCAAGACTACTTGACAGAGGTTGAAGACATAGCCTACTTACTGCAGCTCAGAGATTTTAAATAATTAAGCAGGGTGAAGAACATGAGTCTTACTAAAAATAAGAAATGCACGCATTTAAAATAAAATATTCTCACGCAGAGAATACTGAATTCTGAGAAATGCATGATGCTGCTGAAATTGGCTTGACCTTGTAAAGAAATGTTAAAGGAGGTGAAGGCTTCTGTGACATTAATATGAGCGCATGTTTGATATGTTTAACATATAAGGTGGTGAGAAAAAAAAAAACTTCAATCAGGTCACAAGTGAGAAAGCAAGTGACTATTAAAATTATAGAGAGGTTTTTACCAATTCTGGATTCTGTTTGGTCAAAGGTGTTGATTAATTTTCTATAATAGCAGCTCTGACAGTAGTGCAGCTTCACATCAGAGCTTCTTATTAATGCTCATGTTCATGCGCAGTCTTCTGAAGTTTACAGTATGCAACATGGAAGTGACCAATCTCGCTTCCCTAGAAATTTCAAGTTGCTAACTTCAGCTGTTTTGGAGAGATGATTTTTTTTATGTGCCCCAAAAATGCCCATTTTCCATCAAAAAAAAAAAAAAACATTTCAGAAAATTCAAATAGTTATAAATTGGTTTGTCTTCATGGACAAGCTCACTTTTTCACTTTTTTTTTTTTATAAACCTGAAGGCAGAGAAGAAAAGAGAGGCTGGAGATTGAATGTTTTCATGTGCTGTAATATACAGTAAGTGAGAACAAGTGGCAAAAACTATGTATAAAATTTGATTAACAGCGTTGCAAACTTTTTACATTTTGCATTTTTTTCCTTTGAAGTAACAACAATCACGTATCGAACTGGAATCATGAACAGCGCCCTCTACTGCATTAGAAAATGACTGTACAGAGGTCAGAGCCTCGACATGAGTGTGAATGGCAGGGATGACGTCACTTTGCCAGGGTCTAGCCAGAGGTTCTTGGTTCAATCAGAGATTTTGGGACAAAGTCAATCACACCAGCAAGAATCATGCAGTGCTCTGATCTGTGGGTCAGCAACAAAAAGAGAGCATCATAACGAGTTATTGATAATTAATTAATTGAGCTATAATGGAAATAGAGGACAATGTCCATGTCTTACTAAAATAATCTGATTTTAGACCATGAGCTACACTGAATATCAGCAGGGAGACCAAAATCAAAACTACAGAAAAGCTAATCAAGTGTGTTGAACACCGTATGGTACGCCCGATATCCGTGACTTCAGGGCAGCCTTGCTAATAAGCGCCTGTGCTGCTGGTCTTGCCTGCTATAATGGAGAAAATCTCAAGCATGGTCACTTCATGGGTTTAACAATTGGAACAAGAAATTCCAAGAACAAATCTAAAGACTGCATCGATCTGTTAAATTGAAGCTGGATGATAATCCATCATGATGTGGATGCCACTGCGCATCAGGACTGGCAGGAGCTGGCATTAAGGGGGCATTGTGAAGGAGGGCAGTTCAGACGACGATATGAAGGGTTACTTGCAGAGCATTTGCAAACATCATCAGTGTTTACTGGCATCATAGACGATCTGATATCAGACGTATCGAACCTCAATTCAAATGATGAACATAAACAACAATCAGGCTCGGCTCCCTTCTATTGGTCGATTGACAAAACCAAAGACACAAGCAGTCGTTCACAGCTGTTTGTTGCCGGACCATCAGGGCATTGTCAGGATAATTTTTTAACATTTTGCAGAAATGCTTATTGCTTAAACATACAGTATGATGGCGCTGTTGTGATGCGAGTGCATTACAAAGGGAGTTTGACTCGTCTGATTTTCTCATCCAGGATTGTGAATAAAGTTGCCTTGATTGATGCCAGGTTGATTGACATGTTCCCACATAAGATTTTTCACTGGATGAAGATGCTACGTGTTCTGATGCTGATAGTCTAAGGACAAACCTAATGACTTTGATGATTTTATGTTTTTACTTTTCTTTTTCTTTGTCAGACTGATGTCACAGCACTAATCGATGGATGTTTTCTTTTGCAAACAGCACACGGTTTAGATAAAGGGAATGTTTAGAGGTAGCACATCAGAGGAGAAGAAATCAGAGCCAATAGGAGCCACATGAGATCTATAGAACCCGCTGTGCCTTCATTTATTAAAGTATCAGGGACCAGGGCACGTAACAATTTGATCACTTCTGTTTCTTGGTGCTTTTAGAATTAAAAAAAAAAAAAAAAAACATGAATCGATTCCCAACTCAGACTTGGCCTTGCTTGTCCAAGACATATGTTCTTCTTTTTGTTAAAGTTAAACTGAAAGCAGACCTTCAGTATTTCTTTAGTGATCCAGAGATCTGCAAATGATCTTTCTGAACTCTCGTCGGCTTGGATGAGCTGTGGTCGAGCTCTAGGGACTCGTGTGTCTGATCGCCATTGATGGTGGAACTTCTGCTGCGGTTCAGAGAAGCTTTTCATGCCTGAAGCGAATGAAAAAAAAAATTTTCACCAGGAAGATCATGGGACAGGACAGAGTGAAAGGTTTATAATAATTTCTTCTGAAATAAGGATTCTCAAGTATCTCCAGCGAGATCCTCACTGACACGACAGAATCATACAGTAGATATCATAACTACCAAGACGGCCACGAGAGGGGATTTGTTTTTCAAGTAAATCTCCACATCTTCTACGCTTATTACATGTCACATTAAAACGTCTCGGGTTACTTTGCTGTAACCCTGTTCCCTGAAAAGGCGGGAACGAGATGCTGCGTGAAAACGCTATGGG
>JAOVVA010000027.1:1142236-1165268 GCA_028565275.1 Leiocassis micropogon | reverse complement strand
TTTGGCGTGTTTGATACACACATGCTTCACAACCGGCAACACAAAAAGATGTTCCCATAGCGTTTTCATGCAGCATCAGTGTAGCCTTTGAAAGGGAACTCTCTTACTTCAAGTGAAGAATCAGGCATTACGTTCTAACAGTTTTATATATACATACAGTACTGTGCAAAAGTCTTAACCCTCCCTCCCAATTTCTTCATATTAAATTAAATTATATGATGTAAGTTAAGCTAAAGAATTGGGAACTAATGTTTTACTGCGACAGGCTGCCTAAAGATACAATTTATAATTTGGTTGTTTATGCAACAACCTCAGCAGCGATCTCATTTCCCCTCTCATCTGTTCCAACCACTCAGTGTTCAGCATCATCAGTATACTAATCACCTGATCATCTGTCATCATCTGCACCTGTTTCTCACTGGGTCAGGACTTAAATTACATGTTTTTTTATACTTGAATGATTCATAGGTCACTGTGTGGATTAACAAAGAAAAAATTATTCCTCTGAAACTGTTCAGGGACTGGACATTAAAGATAAAATTTAAGATAAAAACATGAAAATTAAAGATAAAAACAAAAAAAAATTCTTCATGAAGAACTATTCATTAACGCTGCATTAAAAATACAAGAAAGTCTGGGAGTGAATACTTTTAAAACATCTGGACCACCTGGTTTTAAAAAATTGTGTGTGTGAATTTTAAACAGAGCAGATGATGAACTGATCTCTGAAAGGCTTAAAGTTAAAGAGGGCAAGTTTCTTTAATATTTAAAGCAAGACAGCGTTTTTATTTCCATCTTTTACAATTTCAAAATAACAAAAAAAGGAAAAGGGTCTGAAGCAAAAATTTGGGCACCCTGCACGGTCAGTACTTACAGTAGTAACACTTGCTTTGGTGAGTTTCACAGCTTGCAAAATATTTTAGTCGATTCTCGATTCACCTGGGCTTCCATACAAAAGACAAGGAAACACCAATTCTGTTAGGTTCTTGGGCCTGTCTTAATGAGGATGATGATGATGATGATGATGATGATAAGATCTGAGCATTGTGAGAGCCAAAACCTTCTTGTACCTCTTGAGGAGATCAGTTGTGGATTTTGAGGTGTGTGTAGCCTGATTTTTGTCATTTTCAGGGTTTTTTTCACACACAAGGTGAAGTTTGCTTCCACAGTTTGCTGCAATTTAATTGAATCTGTTCTTCCCTGTACGAGTGAATTGGAAGATTCCCCGTTCTTGACTAAAACACAAGCCAAACCCGCCTTCATGTGCTCTGTGCAGCCAATAAGTTCTAATTTACCTTCATTCGTCCAAAGGACTCGTTTCCAAAATGCATCAGTCTTGTTGTTTGATGTTTATTTGGAAACTTCTGACCCTGAATTGTGTGGTGGGGCTGCAGGAAAGGTTTCTTCTATCGACACTTCCGTGCATGTCGTATTTGTGCATGTGTCGCAGCACAGTATAGCATCGCACCACCGCTCCGGAGTCTTCCTGAAGGTCTTATGCAGTCAAACAGGGAGATAGATTTTTAAAAAGTGATTCTAAAAGCAGTCTTTTTTGGAAAGTTACAAACAGTCTAACACTTTGCAATCTTCTTACAGCATTCTCCTGCTTTATGGGCATCAGTTACCTTCATTTTCAGATTGCTAAGCAGCAGCTTAGAGGAGACCCTGGTTACGGGGACATGGTTTGGTTTGGAGCGGTAATGTATTCATAAAGCTTTAAAAATTTGCATGACCTGGCCTTTCCTAATGCCCCGTCACACTCTGACGAAGACCATGAAGTTCCCGCTATGTCTTTAAAATATCAAAGAGCGCAGTGGGAACGGGGTTAGAATAGGAAAATGTGCTTTAATCAGGTAAATACATTAATACTTTCTAGCTCCGCCCCTGGCAGGTTTTCAATGCGTCTAGCACAGAGGTGGGCAAAGTTTTGGCTCACACTGGGTTTTAAAATTTGACGGGCCGGGCCAGTATCGGGGGGGGGAGATAAGTGGGAGTTGATTCAAATTAGCTTTTCCTCTCTGTGCACAAGAGCCGTCTCAACCAAGCATTCTTTCAAAAACAGAGCAAAACCTAGAGTAAGGCTTGCTAACTTGCCTCCTGAATCGTAGTTTGGCTGCTAACCTCTGAGCAGTAGCCTTCCATTCCTGCATTGACTGGTTGCTAGCATAGTTGGCATGCTTGGTAGAAAAGTCACGGCTGATAGTGTATTCTTTAAAAAACGCAACAGTTTCTTGGCAAATACGATCAAGGTCATACGGCCTTTAATCGGACTTCGGTGAGAACAATATTGAGCTGTCCACTCACTTATTAAAAACTCCACTCTTGCTGTCAACTTTTCTTTTTTTTTGGTGAATTCGTTGTTAAAGTCGGAGGTCAGTTCAATGGCAGAAGTGAAGAGTGAATATGTGTGTGGAGAGGATAGACTCGCCTTTGGCAAAGCTCAGTAGCCATCTAGTGGAATCCGGCAGCTATTGCAGGAAAATGGCGAAAAGAAAGCATCTGAACGGCCTAACTGGACGAATGTTGCCATGTCGTCACAAATTTCCTATCACGCACATGATCATGTGCGCTCCAGGTCTGATGAGATCGAACCGAGTCATAACTAAGTCTGCTGAGTTCTCACCGTGCTATGACCTTTAACTCTCATCTTTAACTTTATGCCTTCTCACGGTCAGTTTATTATCTACTTACTGTTTAAAGTAGCAGAAATTTCGACCATGAGTGCCAAAACCTTTTTATCTAATTAGAGACTCTCAGTGGACATTTCGACGGAGTAGAAGCCATATGGAAAGACTCTTTGAATCTTGCAGTTTTTGAAAACATGCCAGGGAGAGGCAATAAACAGGAAATAGGGTCCGATCGTGAGAAAACTCTCGAGGCTCCCTGGTGGTTCCTGTTTAATGCATCACACCACTGAAGGGCAATAAATACTGATTAGTCCCTCGGTCAGCGTCGCAGGAGGGAATGAGGGTGCACTAATATTTGCATTTGTGGAATTATACTCAACAGATGGCCAGACTGCAGTGAGCTGTGTAATGTACTAATGCTAGCTAATGTTCTTAATGTCCTTGGCAAGAATTTTTAAACGTCTGGAGAAACAGAGAGCTGATTTTTTTTTTCTTTTTTTTTTTTTAAGGTGTTAAGTTTGTATGATTTGGAATTTATAGAAAGACAGTGCATTAAATCTGTTAATGTTAATTAGTGTTTATCTCAGACTTGGTGCTCTCAGGACCTTTGAATCAAAACAACCAAATAGATCGCACTTACTGTATTACTTAAATGTATCGCTCAATTATTTATGCATTATTTGCCAGACGTTGCATCGCATATTGACTTGCATCGCAAACAGAACTTGTTTTAGCATCTGAGTTCATTTTGTTTGGATTGGATTGGAGTTTCGAAAGTTTTTACATTTTTATTTTTTAAAGCTTGGCATTGTTTGTACTCGGATGTACCATTTTTATTTTCTAAAAAAGTAATCTCTTGTGTGTTTGTAAAGCTTTCGCTTCACTAGGTGAACTTTGGCATGTGAGTTCATCCAGTTTGTCCAGTTCATGAGTGAAAATGACTCCAAATTGGACTCATCAGGTCACATGACCTTTTCCCATCGCTCCAAAGTCCAGTCTTTATGATCCCGTTTCTTCCGATGAGTCTCACTAACAAGTGGTTTTCTTATGACAAACAGCTGTTTAGTCCCAATCCTGTGAGTTCTCATCACACTGTGTGTGTGTGTGTGTGTGTGTGTGTATGTAAATGCTCTTACAGTACTTTCACTATTAAACACAGCTCTGTTTTCTACTTTTTAGTTTTTACCATGCAACTTGACCAAGCGTTTGTGATCTCCAGTCCTAATGTTTATCCGAGCACTACGTCTTCACACGTCTTAATAATGTATTGGACAGCTCTTAACCCAGTTCTAGTAATCATAATGTTTTCTTTGCAGGTCAATAAGTCGACCCTTCTGAAGTGCTGCCTTGTTTTTCGGGCGTGGCAGTGTATGTGTTAAACCTTATCTCAGGCAATAACAAGCTACATATTTGCTTTAAGAGGTTTATTTACTGCATTTTGCTCTTAAAAAAGTAAAAATATTGAGATTTTTGGTGTTGAATTAGGAAATACACACAGCATGGTTAACTAGCATCAATGCTACCGGTACAAGGACATTGAATGTCATCTTAATTAATAGTTTACTTTCAGCGTATAATTTTGGTAAGAGTGTTGGTACTTTTATAGTGAAGTTGTCAATAAAACAATATTTTAACATGTTATTATTGTTTATAATAAATAGTGCACGTTTATGCTTCTTGTGATCCACTTCCTGTTGATCATGTGACTTTTTAATTACTCCTAATGTTTTATGGGTAAATTTGTTCAGGGTTGAGTGAATGAAGTGCTGTAGAGTGTCATGTTTTTATCATTTGTAACGGATGACTCGAGGAAAATGACGTTTCCAGTTCAAGATGTTGAATTGATTTTACTTGTTTTATATTATTTCTTGTACTGTACACATAAATATAACATTCCCGAGTGAGACGCACCCGATACCCGACACGTGATATGTAATACTTTGTGTTCTTTGAAATTTATGTGAAAAAAAATTATAATCAAGTAAAAACGTACATGTTTTTAACTAAAGTCTTCAGTAGTTGTAAGAATAATATAGATGAGACTTGAGTGTGTTTTTGCAATCATGTTTATTCTTGAAATAAATTGTCCTTGTAAGCGCCTTTCATGAGAATTAGAAATGTTCGTCATGGCTTTTTTTTCTGTCACATATCACATTCCTGCTGCCATGCTGGATGAAACTAATGAACAATAACGATACACACCGCTACATGACTTACATCTAGTGACGCCGAGTAAAGATGGCGCAAGACACGGGAAGGGACGGACATGAGAGGGAGAGAGATTAAAGCCTAGAAAGAGAGAGAGAGAGAGAGAGAGAGAGACGGAGTGGTAAAGTGATGACTTATATGCTCGTGTGTGTGTGTGTGTGTGTGTGTGTGTGTGTGTGTGTGTGTGTGATTCACAGCAAGCGCCCCCGCCTCTCCCAGAGAGATGATCAGCCTCAAGGAGAGGAAGGCCGACTACGAGTCTACTGGAACCAATGCTAGTTTCCATGGAAACAAAGGAGAGAACGGATCCAGGAAAGACGCCACAGCAGGTGAGTACACGGGGAGGAGGAGACGAAGACGAGAAGCCTAAGGTGGGGTGGAGAAGAGGAGGAGACTAAAAGATTTAAAAAGAGAGGCGGAAACAAGAGGAGGGAATAAAGGAAAAGATTAAAGGTAAAGAGGTGAGATAAAGAAGAGGTGGAAGGGTTGCAGCAGAGGAACGAGGAGACGCTGGGGGAGATGGACTGGAGAATGGATATCGGGACAGAGTATGAGGAAGAGACGAAGAAAGGCGTGGGAGAAGGAGAATGATGAGAAGGAAGGGAGAAGAGGAAGTGAGGAGGTCAGGATGAAGAGCAAGAAGGAGATCTGGAAGTGTAGAAAAGAAGGCGGATCGAGTGGAGAAGTGCTAAAGGACAGAGAAAGAAAGAGAGAGAGGAGGATGAGAAGGGGAAGAAGCAAAAAAAGGACAGAAAGAGAGGAAAAAGGAAGGACAAAGTAAGAGATAAAAGAGGAAGCGATGCAGCAGCATCTTTCAGGACCTGAACCTTCTTGTACCGTACTGCATCTAATTAGCTCTTGGTAATGTTTAGCAGAACCTGAGCTCTTCCACAGGAAGTAAACAATGACATCATTTCCTGTTTGATTAAGCTGCCATGGTGTAACTCCCTGATTTATTTCCCTCTTCGATTTCTTCTAAAGATATTAAAATCGACTGAAAAGACCCTCTTTTATCTCACAGGATGGTTTTAATTCATTTCCTGTAGGATTCGTGATTAAACACTTTATCTTTTTTTCTCTCTCGTCCTACAGTACAAGTCTCGTGTGGAACCTCGACGCTCTTCCGCAACTCGTACGCGACTCCGAACGAAGAGCTCCAGCACAACCAGGTTAAGAGTGTTGCAAATATTTGTTCTGTGTTTAGTGATTCGTTTCTCGTTCACCACGATGTCATACTAATAATAAATCATAGAAGTTTCTTTCTAAAGTCCCAGAATGCAGTGCAGCCATGCAATATCAGAAACTCGGCTAGTTAATGGTGATACGAGCCATGCGTATTGTACAGAGTGTACAGATGTGGAGGTGAGACAGCTGGACAGACTAGGACGAGGGCTGAATCCTAAATCCCGCTGCAGCGCCATCAGCAGGTAGTTAAACGGGGGGTAATTTAGGAAACCGTTACCCGAAGTAAAAATAGCCCAACAAGTTTAACCGTAGCGTTTCAGTAACAAATAAATCTTGGATGCAATTTTATTATTCTGTAAACTCAAACAAGGCGATTAGGGACGGAATCACAAGTTTCACAACTGAATCGAACAAGTATATAAATGTCGCCCGTTCCTTATAACATTAGTTTTCTCACTTAAAACCCAAGCGCCGCATTTAAACACTACAAACTAACTTCAAACACAAGAGTTTAACATTTAACTTCAAATTAAATTAAGCACACTGCTACATTTTTACTGAGCAGCGCGTATCTCCGTCCTCCGCCCTAATTACTCCGACCATACGGGATGATAACGTGAATTGTTTAGAGGGCCATCTCCGCCTCCAAACTGTCAAAACTCGAAGGACTGCGAGCACGTGGGCACGTATGGCTTCTATCGCACATGATTTTTAAGGCTAATTAGCGCTCGCGGTGTTGTGAGACTGGTGTAAATGTGTGCAATGAATAGATTTTGAGACTAATTCGCTCACAGAGTTTGGAGAAAAAGGCAAATTCGAGGCTTTTTAACAAGCACAATTTTCAAGCCTCCGAGTGGCGCAGTGATAAAGGGCTCGCCCTATCATCTGAAGATCGCGAGTTCGATTTCCGGGTGATGCTGTACTCTCGCAGCCGGAGGTCTAGAGAGAGCTGATTGGCCGACCTCTCAGAGGGGAGGGATGAGAGGTACCTAGTGCTCCCACATTAATCTCGTTCTACAGCCCACATTCTACAGCCAATCAGGAGCGGAAAGCGCTGTCCTCCGAGTGTGTTACGCCGCCCCCAACGGTGCGTGAACGAGCAGTTAGAAAAAAAGTGGTCAGTGACATCACGTGGTTCAGAGGAAACACATGATAGTCTTCGGCCCTCCTGACTGAGGTGTAGTATCTTAATGTGGGAGCCCCCTAGTGGCTGGGAGGAATTGGACACGACTAAATTACGGAGAAAATCTGTAATCATATAACCAAATTAATCATATAACCTAGTTCGACCCTAATGGCTTCCCTAATTGGTTCCCCGCCTATGCGTTATAACGTCAGGTTTAACACGGATAATCAGACGACTGAGGAAAGTTCACCAGCAAGTTTCATTATAAAAAGCTTCTAGATGAAAGTTTGGATAAAACCGAAGTTGTGTGCTCGAGCGACCTTTAAGGGGAAATACTTTTACAAGAATATATTAAATGTAAGATGTGGGAGTCGTGGCTCTAGGCTATGGATCCAGGTTCAAACCCCGCCCTCGGTGGGTCGCCACACCCCCATACTACCATTTGAGAGATTTCAATTTAATATTTGTTAAATGTTTATGTTTGAGATATTATAAAACTGTGTAATCTGTTTCCTCTAACCAGGTTGTTGTTCATTGCTTTATTTTTAACACTGCACAATTATAATACAAGTAAATCGGAGTATTTTAAAATTGTGATTAATCGTGATTGATCTCTTTTGATCGATTGACAGCACTAGTCTTAATCATTAAGACCTACTTTTAATTCTCACAAGTCTTTTTTTTTTCTCGTGACATCTCCTCGCTGTTTCCTCCCTCCAGATCCCGGTCCATGTGGCTCCACAAGACAGCATCCAAAAGGACTATGAGGTGCTTCCTCCTTTTCAGAACTCCACTAGAACCTTTGAGGAACCCTTTTTCGAAGATCAGGTCCATCGGCCCGCTCCCGCCGCTGACCTCAGCATGCACCTGGGACTCAAGTCCACCGGGAACTACGTGGACTTCTACTCAGCCGCGCGTCCCTACAGCGAACTCAACTACGAGACCAGTCACTATCCCGCCTCGCCCGACTCGTGGGTGTAGGACTCGATGAATGATGACCCCGTGGATGACCCTGACCCAAACAAAAGCCCCCAACACAACATTCCCCCCCCATCCCCCACCGCCATCCCCACCCCATACACACCTTCCTAGAGACTCCTACCCGACGAATCCGGGTGCTTGCAAAGAGAGGCTGGAAAACTGTGCATGTGCATGCATATCACGTTTCCGTCAACACGTTTTGTTCGTCAGGAGGCTTGTTCCATGGAGGGAAGAGGAAATAACGGGATGGAAGCACAAAAAAAAGGAACGGATTTACGCAAGATGACAGAAAGTTTTGACCTTCAGAGGGTTTGAGAGGGATTTGTTAGGTAGGGAAATTATCGTGAGGATGCGAAGATACACGGACGGATGCGTAAAAAGAGTTTACGGAACAGCTTGTCTTTTTTTTCTTTCTTTTTTTTTTTTACGTTTTTCTTTTCTCCACCTCATTGTGAGTCATGTTGAGTTTTGCTGAACGTTTGAGGTTTGTTCGAGATCAGTTTTTCCAGCCTTTTTATCTATTTTTGTTATGGTTTGATTTGTACTTGACTGGTGTACATTATACTGCTGCCACTCCGAGGTGACTTTGGATCTTCTTTTACAGCACAAAAGAAAAAAAAAAAGAATAATAATATAAATAATCCACTAGACCACTTTTATTTTGGACTAATGTCTCAGTCTCGTTTTCAGAACAGGGTACGTTTCCCGAGGAGTATTGTTCGTTCTTTTGTGCGTCTACGCCGACATTTTAAAAGCAGTTACGAGAACATCATTCCACTCTCCGTACCGACGAAGTGCTCTCTCACTGCCTAACAAAAGACGTGTGGATATTTAAACATTCTGTTTCGTCATTTTTTTATTGTTCATCGTTTTGTTTTGGGACAATAGTGTTAAAAAAAAAAAAGATTGAAAAGATATCGATGCAACTGTTTGTCATCCATACCTAACGTGACTGACGAGATGACTGACGTTGTGCCAAACGTAAAAATCTTTAACCCACATTTGATGCACAGATTATTTACTTTCCACCATTTCATTTGTTCATGTTTTTTTTTTTTCCTTTTTCTACACTTGAGCCGCTCATCTAGGCAGCACTGGAGTAACGAGCCGAAGAGCGAGATCTCTACGAGCTTAATTTCCTCCAAAGATGTACAAAATCTGTCTCTTTGTGTTAGCGAGTGTGTGCCGTGTGTCGTCCATGTTTGAGATGATGACAAGCGGGGTGGCTTCAACCGTCCGACTTCTACTGGCAAAGCACCGTGAAAAAAACAAACAAAAACAAAACAAAAAAAAAAAAACCTAGACTGAGATGTTCATAGAGAATGATGACGATTATATAAATATACGTATAAATATAAATCTATCTCATTTTTATGTGCAGATATTGGTGTCACGATAAAGCAACAAAATGGCAAGAAAAGACTTGTACGAGGGGCGTTCGAGTCAAAGTGGGACTTTTGATTGTGCAGAATGACAGAACACAGTTATGAAAGTTATGAGAAACTCCCTTTATTTGTCTCTATAATCCCCTTATACACTAATGCACTTATCCCAGTGTCTCACTAGGGCTTGGACACCATCAAGGTAAAAAGTTTTCTCAATACGCCGGAGCCATGATCTGAAACGCCGGCCTCCCAGGAACTCCTTCAATGACCCAAACATGTGGAAATGTCTTGGAGCGAGGTCAGGACTGTATAACTCCCATCCGAGTTCCTGTAACGTGCGAGTGGTGCTGGTGAATGATTGTGTGTACAGTTCACACACAGATGCAACAAATTATCCGTCGATTTTCAAGAATCAGATGTTCTTGCTGAATGTTCACAGAAATGACTGCAGTGAGCTCCGAGCCACCCCGGCCGGGATCGTCAGTACGACCTTCTTTAAAGCGTTTGCACCGATCAAATGTTTTACTGCGGCTAAGAGTCTCATCACCGCACTGGACTTGGAGTCTTCTGTAAATGTCAATCATGTTTGCACCCATCAGAGGTCCCGGTTTCACTTGAACACCCCTCGTAGCAAAAAAAATCTGTTCACCTAAATGTTCTAATTCCAACAGAGAAAAAGAAAGGAGATGAAAAAAAAAAATACTGATTACGTCAATCCCCGGTCTAAGTTGTTGTTGTTTCCGAGCTCCATAGATAATCAGGCTGGATTTTAAAGATGTTCTGGTGCCAGGACAATAAAAAAAAATTACTGTTTGCAATCTTTAGCACTGTTTGATTTTTTTCATCATCACACAGCACGACAAATCTTCAGCTTTATCTGCCATAGTGAGAAAAAAAGAGTATTTGGGTTTAATGTATGAAGAAGCGCATCTTATTTCTATTACAGAGTCCACATGAGCTGGACACAGGCGTGTGGGCGGAGCTAAACATAGCACTGACCACCGATTTGTCGGGTAAATGATGACATGCTTGGTCTAAGGAGAAAATAATTTGTTAGAGAATTATATTATTTATTAATTTATAGTTACAGTATACTGTTCCTGTTCTCACTTACATAAAAAGTCTCTCTCTCACTCTCTTTGTTAATGAAACACAAAAAAAATTTTTTACAGAAAAACACAAGGCTGTTCTAAAAATGTAAAAAAAAAAAAACTTAAAGTTACAGCTTTGTCTCTGCTTGACATGTTAAATAATTGGAAAGTCAAAAATCGTGGCTGTGCGTTTTGGGAAGAATCCTATTAATTACCAATTTAATGCTATTCCACTAATTGACCACTAGAGGTCCCAATCTTCGCAGCCAATAGAGTTAAATACATACAGCAGTTTTCAAACGTTTGACCCCCTTGTGGCCCGTGACGGTACTGCATGTGGGCCTTGAGAGGTCAATTACAACAAGCATAAATAAATATTTTTTATTATTTTGCACTTACGTCTAAAATTAGCATAAAATATTTAGTATTAAATATTTACATTTTAAAAACTAAACCATGGGATTTAAATTCTGTTATTTTTCATAAAAAAAATATCTTGTGTGATTATACATTTGGAAATGGCTACAGTATGTTTACATGACCATTTTATTGTAAGAGTTACACTCAAGCCAGGTTCCTGCACCTCCAGGGTCCCGTAATGTGCCCGTGATGTGTAAGTGAGTGTGTGTGTGTGTGTGTGTGTGTGTGTGTTTGTGCCCTACCATGGATTAGCACCCCATCCAGGGTGTACTCCAACTTGTGCCCAAAGTCTCCCGGGACCAAAGTCTCCCATGAATACAGGATAAACCGGTAAAGACGATGAATTACTGAATAATGTGAACCTGTAACACTTTCGAGTAATTTTCCTGAATTCCAGATTTTGTTCTAAATTCTAAAAAGCTTAGATTCGAATCATGATGCCATGCCTGTATCAAATCATGACCAGAGTGTGTGATGAAACCCCTATCCATTAAATATCACCTTAAGGGGAAAAAAAAACTCACCAACTTTTAAAACTATTTATGTGGAACGTCCATCATGCATGTTCCCGTGAGAGAGCTGTTACTATGAAATGAGCACATTCATATAAGCTGCTGTTATAGAAAATTAATCATCGCCTTCTGACCAATTAGAATCTCTGGCTAGAATAACTAATAGGATAAATGATATGGCGTGGTGATCTTCAGTAATTAATCATTTTTAAAAAGGAAAAAAAAAACAATCTGACCTTTAAGAGGCAACACCAAAATTTCATCATAAAGTCTGATTTTTTTTCTTTTTTTTTAATACCACTGTAAAATGTTTTTTTGCTAACATTTATCTTAATTTGACGTTTGCTCTGGTATCCGTGACCCAAATAAAAGTGCAACTCCTGTTCACCGTTTGCTCTGTGTTCAGGGGACAACATACCGCACTGGCTGTAAAACATCATTTATGATTAATTCACACAGAAAATCTATCACTTTTTATTTTATGCTGTCTGAAAACGCTCACACGTGACTTTGTCTGAATTTTCAGTAAGCCCAAAGTATTGGCACCCTCAGCCTTTGTATGGGATGTGTATGCCACTCTATTAAGTGAGAGATTGACCATGCGCACATCATTACATCACTGTAGATGGAAATTTCACATGGATGGAAAAAACGATGCTGGTATTTAATCAAGAATAGTGGAAAAGTGCTGTAAGTGTACCATACCCAGAGCTCTTTTCATTCTCCATCATTAGTAATTAAATATTAATCACAGATTAACAGGTACATCAAACACCAGGCGACAATCTCAGATCTCCTCTAATCCACAGCTCAGAAGATCCTAGTGAATCATTCCATCTCCAGCAGGCTGAGCACGATGTACAGCAACGACGACAAAGATGTACAGTAACTGATTACCGAGACCACGCCCAGGATCCAGGAGAGCACAAGCTGCTTCAGAAGAGTGGAACGCGTGCTACAAATAATCATAAGTGGTGAATTTTTGAGGCATTTTGGGGATTTCGATTTTTTCTGAATCTTTCAATTCAGCCCTTTTAAGCTGCGCCGCCTGATCAATCCTGTCTGTCAGAGTTTTATTATGATTGGCTTTAGTTATTTTCTCCTTCAGCATCAATGCTACTCAGTATTTTCTAATTTCCAAGTGGGAATAAAAGATCAGGCACAATGGATGTTTTGCTTCACAGCTGAACATCAGCAAAGTTTTCTCTCCAGTCTTATGAAACTGGTACAGTCTTGTGCCATTAAAACTGATTTGTCTTTGCAGCTATGACAGCTTCAACTCTTCTGGGAAGGCTTTCCACAAGGTTTAGGAGCGTGTTTGTGGGAGTGTATTTATGCACGTTTGTGAGGTCAGACTGTGATGTTGGACGAGAAGGCCTCTGTGTCAGGACTCTGTGTCAGGCCAGTCAAGTTCTTCCACACCAAACTCACTCATCCATGTCGTTATAGGCGTGGTTTTGTGCACTGGTGCGCAGTCACGTTGGAGACACTGGTGTGGGGTTGTTTTTCAGGAGTTGGGCTCGGCCCCTTAGCTCCAGTAAAAGGAACACAACAAACAGACATTTTGGACAATTTCATGCTCCCAACTTCGTGGGAACGGTTTGGGGACGGCCCCTTCCTGTTCCAACATGACTGCACACCAGTGCACAAAGCGAGGTCCAGAAAGACATGGGCGAGCGACTGCTCATCAACTGCAGGCACAAGACATCACAGAGAAAAATTATTTTCTGTTCACTTAAGTGGCACTAATGTGTTACCATATGATGTGTCTTAAGCAGCAGATGATAATTTTAATAGAATGACTTGTGAAACAGATGTCACATAACAGTCTCCCGTGACTTCCTCTCCTTTTAAAAATGTTTATGAATTGCCGATAAACGCTGGATGCACAATGCTAATACCTGCAGTCATTCTTGCTTGAGTTAGAGTTTCTTCACAGAGCTGTCATTAATTTGCACAGTTAATTTTGTTGAAATAGTAATTGCAGTCTGCAAAGTCATAGTATTTCTGATGTTCAAAGTGTAGTAGGAAAAGCATTTCACTTGTAGAGTAGTTCATTCAAACTCTCAGGGTTTACCGTTAGCGAGATAAACAAGAACGCAGGATAACATTAAACTAATGTCATTTAAAAGTAATGTTAACTGCATTACTGCGACATTGTGCTCACAATCCGCCTGTTATCTTAATGTTTACTTGCTTTTTCCTACATTTCTGAGCGGCTGGTATTCAAATGTCTCTTCATGTGTCATGTTTTTCCAACTGTATCTCAGCCGTAGTGAAGATATCTCTCCAAGAGCTGATAGAGCTACAGTACTGCTACCAGGTACTGTAACAAGGGGGTTGTTTTTGATGATAATGGGTAGGACAATTTTATTAACCACACCCATCTTAAGGTGCGCTACTGCAGTTTGTAAAGTACGGCCTCCATTTTGAAAAAGTTGGGACATTTTGTAAAATGTAGCTAAAATCGAGATGCAATGATTTACAAATCGTTTTTGACATGTAATCAATCAAATACAGCACAGAGACAACATATTTAAAGTTAAAACTACAGGTAGTCCCCGACTTACAGTACAAACGAGTTCCATACCGGGAGCATGACCCTCCCCGAGATGACAATAGGAAGGAACCATGAGAGAAACCAGACCCAGGTTCCAGGTTCCAAAAGATCAAGGTACAGGATGAATTGTGACAGCATTCTCTATACTGTATACAGATAAATATCATTATATACTGTTGAGCGAAAGGGTATACAAATAGCACTTTAATGGATAAAGAGAAATTATCAAGGAGAACCGATAATTGTATCAGATAGCATGTCAGCCATCACTGGTCTGGAAGCCACTGGTCATTCATGTAGACAATTAGCTTATAATATAATTACCTAAATACCATTAGCTATAATATCTGCAATATGCAAATATTATTAGAATTTCACCATAAGGGTGTAAGTATTTCCTGTGGGTGCTAAACAAGCACTTAAAAGTGAAAATGTTCAGGTAGAATCCTGATAAGTAGAGCAGATGTCAAGATATTAAGAATTATTGAGGAGCACATGAATAAAATATGGCAGGATGGGGTGAAGAAGTGAAATAATGGGGTGAAGAAGAAGCAGGTAGATACAGGTAGTCCCCGGTGTGCGGACATTCAAGTTACAAATTTCCACAGATACAAACTGACCGCGGGTCTACGAACATTCGTAGAAGGGACCAAATCGCAGAAGTAGCGCATATGGATTGTACAAATAATAGACACTGCAGTGCACCAGATACATATATTTACAATTATATACAATATTTTCACAATATTTTCAGTGGGCACTAGTGGCTCAATGGTGTTTCGCCTGCCATGCGGAAGGCCCGGGTTCGATTCCCAGCCAGTGCCCGAACCCCCCAGCCACTGGATGCAGTGCCGGTCCGAAGCCCGGATAAAATGGGAGGGTTGCATCAGGAAGGGCATCCGGATGACCGGATAGTCTGCTGTGGCGACCCCTTGCTGGGAGCAGCCGAAAGACCAACAACATATACAATATTTTTTGTGTGGTAGCGGAATGTATAAAATGTCTAAAGGCCGGGATATTGTATGTGTACGTGTATGTGTGGGGTTGTAGGAGAAATGAGTCGGCCTCACCGGTTTCAGTGAATCAGTCCGGGAGCATGATGATAGAAAACGGCTGTCCTGTAAAGCCATCCTGATGGTGAATAATTGTCCTCCCCCTGACATTTTCCCAGGTCCCCTTTAAACGAGGTCAGCTGACCCAACTGCGTCACCGTGATTCCCCTCAATTTGGAGGCACAGTCTTGCAAGAGTATCATGCGGAACCAAAACACCAAACCTGTGTTTTATGTTGTACATTGTATATTTGTGTCAAAGGTGTATAAGACTCACTTTGTCTGACTTACGAACAAATCCGACTTACAAATGTGGACCCCAGAATGGAACTCATTCATAAGTCGAAAACTTGCTGTATATGCATATATTACAGAATTAAGAAAGAAGAAGAGAAACAGAAGAGAAGAAAATCATTATGGCACAGTAAAGAATAGGACATACAGGATTAAATCAGTGCAAAGCTCAAAATATAAATAATGAATTATGTAACCTGATCACAAAATTACTTCATAATAAAGTGGCATGTATTTAACAATTCCTACTTATGAGCAGTACAGGTTACTACATTTATTATGAACTATTAATACACTGTTCACAGAGTTTGGTACTTAATCATTATTATAAAATGTGCTTGGGTAATGGGTAATTATTATTATTACGATATTACCATTATTATTATTAATATTATCATTATTATTAATAGGATTGCTAGTTGAGACACATACAGTATAATTTTAAGACGTGTTTCTGTGTATATGCTCAGAATTTCCCTGCCCCCACCCCCACTCTCTTTCCCTTCCCATCCAATTGTTCATTTATTTAATTTATGCTTATTGCAGATGAAAGGAGGCCGTCTGATGGAGGCCAAAAGTCTTTTTCTGTCTCAGGATGACCATCTGATTGCTTAGCATCGCCGTCACACAGTGACATCCACTGGCCACATCTGCATTTCCACATTTGCCACATTTGCTTTAGCGTCAGGTCTCATGGTGAGTCGTTCCAATAGACTTTGGTTATGTCCAGAATAGCGATAAAACAGGCTCTCCACAATCGCTCTACCAGATCGAATTCTGACGCTTGATTGAGACGCTGGACATCGTTACACAGGCTGATTGTGCTGTCGAGTTCTGCTTTAAAGACGAGGTGTGGCTGATGATTGTTTTTAAGGAGTCGTCATGTGTTACAAGGGGAAGATGAGATATCTGTGGATCTTCTTGAGCATTTCTCCTCCACAGAACGAGTCTCTGAAGCAGCAGGTGTTGTGTCTGGGGGCCAGACTGAGGAAAGGGAAGGCTACTGCTAACCACTGCTAACCTTTCCTTTTTTTGTGTGTTTATAATAATAATCTTATGATTAATCTTATATAGAATCTTATTTCTTTTTATTATATTGTTTAAATTCTGAACTGTTTCAATAATTGTTTTATTAACTAATTATTTAAACTGATAGTTATTGATTTATTAGATGTTATTGTTCGGTGAATTTCTATTGTTTTATTAATAAGTGTTATTTTCTTTTATTAATGATTAGTGAACACCAATGGGGAAAAAACACATGAATGTATTCCTAATTTACATTATCACAAAAAAATTTAAAATACAGAAGTATGAAGAAAATATGCATACATATGTTTATATTATATACTGATTGTGATTGGTTCATATCCAGACTTATGCAGGTGAGTTAAACACTCTTCCATCAGATCTGTTCATGTACCTGGTAACTTGTGTCTGTTTGTGTTTCAACAGAAACCTCAGACAATAAGGAATATTCCTAAACTAGTCATGTCATGAACCTGGAGTCTTTATATGAATACGCTGGTCACTCTGATCACCACCGGCCCTGAAACCTTCAACACTGCCGTGACCTTTTACAGCGACTAATGGTGGATGATAATGTCAAACAGTCAGGAAGACGGCAACCTCATTTCATTTTGTCATTAACTTGCCATTCCATCACTGGACAGTAGAGGGTGACACACTTTCAGGATGTGCACGCCCTTTCTTGATGGTTATTGGTGCTTAGAATGCAGGCACGCCCCTTTTCGTGCTAACACCCAGGTCATGGTCACTTCCTCACCTCCGTTGGCGTCTCTGGTCTGTCCAGCTGTCACTCCTCTATGCTCTGGCTCAGGCTCCCTCTAGTCACTCTCTAGATTAATGTCTACTGCTGTCTGTGTTGTCTGGAGCACCTGGAGGGGTCGTTGTCAGCGTCTAGCTTTCCAGGTTTTTCCGCTTTAACACTATCCAGTCCCCAGACTGAGGTATTGTAGTGGTGTTCTAGCTGGAGTGAGGATTGCCTCCATCACCTGCTTACAAATCTGAGATAAAGCACAAGACAGGTTTGCACAATAACATGGATCTGGATTGGTGTTTGTCTGATGCCTTCAAATGGGACTGAACCCGAAACCCGAAACCGCGTAGGTGAGATAGGGGTATTAGCATGCTGGCAAAACATATAGGTAAAGACGGACATAGTTTAAGGTCTCGGTGCTGTTACTGTCTATTCTCACCACTCGTGGAACACCACCCATCCAATCTTATTACTTGGTGGAAACTTACAGTTGTATAATGACGACTGAATACTGACTTAGTCTGATAGGATAAATATAACGCTACCTGAGAACTTTGCATCTTTGAATTGATCCAAATTTGATTTGATGTAAAGAAGGCAGGGTTTGGATGGGAAGGGAGTGAGAAAAAGTCTCTTCAACTCCAATCCCGGAGAGCCGTCGTCCAGCGCGGTTCGCAATTCTCCAACACCTAAACACACTCTAAAACACATTTAATTATTTAATGACCATTAATTCTATTTTAAGAATTCTATTTTATTCTATTTTGATTGATTTTATAACAATTTTTTTAAATATTGTTATATTCCACTCTACATATACTGCACCAATGAACTCCATTAATTCATGTATAGAATTATTAAGAAAATGCTGTGAAATTTTGGCACATTTTATAAAACATATATAACTGGGTTTTAAACAGTGTTTTGCTTAGTAGAGGCTTTTTTTACTGTTATATACAACAGGGAGATTTTTAAAAATTAAGGTGCATTTTTGATTTACCATGACCTCAGCTGGTACAGAAACTCTTCCACATGGTGATTCGGCTCTGAATCGACTCGTCTGTAAAAAGTGATGCTGGTCTTTCTGTTCTTGAGCGTTACACCTTGTTGTTAAGCGTCTCTTGACTTTGACAATGACACGCCTACCTCCTCAAGAGTGTTCTTTACTTGGCTAGATGTTAGGAAAGTGTTCTTCTTCACCACGGACAGAATTCTGCAGTCATCCACTTTAGTTTTCTTCCGTGGTTTTCCAAGCTTTTTGCTGTTGTTGCGCTCGCCAGTTAATTCCTTCTTGTTAAGAATGTTCCAAACTGTACTACTTGCCATTCTGAAATGTTTTTGCTCACTTTCTGATTTTTTTCAGCCTAATAATGGACACCTTCACTTGGACACACACCTCTTTGGACCTCATGCTGAGATTCTGATCGACTCGGAACAACCTCCAGGCCTTTTATCTGCTTAATTAATCATGGCGTCATGCGGCCACACCTGGCCCTGCTGCCTTATCAGCTATTTATTTTATTATTTACTGTTTATGTATATGTGGTATATAGTGTGTGTATAAGTACAGCTGTACTTCTTGAAAGGTTAATGCCACACTCCATTCTGACTCGGTTCTAGTACATACCTAGATCTAGAATCAATCCAGGCATGAGCATAGTACCAGGAGTGTGCGTGCACCTTGGGTCAGAAGTGAGCATGGTAACAGAGCTTGGACCGGGAGAAGTGCTCGCAGAATTTAGAACAGAACCATCAGAGCTATCAGGAAACATAAAACGAGTAAACGAGGTATCAGGGAAATGGACAGAGCTTTCACCAAACAAAACATGAGCTTCTGGAAACATTGCTAGATTCAAAGACAAATCACTGAACAGGCTGGTTGAGATTTTTTGATGGAAGGTCTCTTAAGCAACATGGTAGTGAGCCTTACTCTTGCCTCCAGGAGCCTCCACCTCCATTTCCCCAGATTTTGTGCCGGGATTGCTTCTCAGACACTCTCCTATGCTCATTGCTGCCATTCTGCACTTTTCCATCTCGAGGTCTGGGAATTCTCCTCCCCTTGTTCATCTCTCGGTTGTCTTAAAGGGTTGATATCTGACGGCTAAGCTTGTGCCTGCACAGCTCGGCACGCCAGAGCGAAACCCCATGCACGATCTCGTTTCACATTCTCCTGCGTGTTTCTCAGTGCCACCAGCTTGTGGCCGGGTGCCCTCAAACTTAGATCGCCTCTTGTTGTCAGAGCACCCTGAAAAATAACTTCCTGCTACACTGCGAGTACACATTTACTGAAAGGAGGCTTAAATCAGAATCTGAGGTTTCCTTGCTTTACCTAATCATTTGCCTTTTGCTTAGATTTCTTGGCTCTGTCTGGAGAAAGACCAGCTGGATCTTTCCTAGGCCTCTTTGAGAGAGGTTTAGCAGGCAACTGGTCACTCTGGTTTACGACTGGGACGTGGTACATGCTATATCTTTCTGATACCTACAATGAAAATGAGACTAATTTTAGAACTGTCCAAATCTCAAAATGTAGAGTACACTTAGGAGGCCAAAACCAGAATCTGTGGTTTGCTGGATTTTTTGTCTTACCTGATCGGTTGCCTCTTGCTCAAGTTTCTTGCCTTTTTTTAAGGAATGGCCAACAGGGTCTTTACTGGTCCCCTTTGGGGGATGTTTAGCAGGCAAGTTGTCACTCGGGACTGCCAGCGCATCATGGTACATGCTATATCTTTCTGATACCTACAATGAAAATGAGACAAATTTAAACCCTGTTAACAAATTTGAACCTACAGTAGGACGTCCCACTCAATAGTCCAGCAACTTAACCACTGAGCTACCACTGCCTGTTTAAGAGCCAAGCTCTGAACGCAACCCATTAGTGCAGATCATGTCTGTCTCACTTAGATTTTTCCAAGATGGTTCACTTGATTAGAAATTTGTTCAGTGGTCTAACAGTCTATTACCAAATCAATATCTAAGCAATACACATAAAACATACAAAATAACTCAAAAATACCAGATAAAACAAGCATTAACTTTTAAAATTCTTTAATGATCTGCTTACCAGGACGTCCTCGTGTGTAGGTTTCGATTCTACAGTTTGCTGCCCAGAATCTTGCTGTTGAGGCTTGCTGCTGCTCGATTCGGGAGCACTTGTGGTCACTATTTCTTCTGCTGTTCTTTAAGAAGCAAATACAATCACATAATTTAAAACCCGCTTTACATCAAATAATTCCTCATACAATTCTACTCTTAAATGATGTCGTTAGGTCAGGGAGTTTAACATCGCTACTATATACTGCCATCGGCCGAGTCTGATCACTGGTACTGTAGCAAGGAAACGCACTCATCGTTCTGATTCTCTGGCGGTTCGGGTTCTTTAGCTTCTTGCATCTGTAATATTTCAATAAAAACACGAGCACGTAATATTTGCACACTGCTCTGCATTCATGCATTACAAATATTAAAAGTGTATAGAGGGCAGAAGCTTTCTCACAGTTTGATCCTGGGGATATCCTGGGGATACCGTCTCTTCGAGTTCAGTACTACTGTCCATGGTTAGAACCTGTCCTTTGCACACACAATAGAAAAACAAAGGCTGTGAAAAGTAGTACATAGGACACCAATGTAAATGTAAAGTGACTTTCACCATTTCAGTTGCATTTTAAAGACACGTCAGACCTTTAAATTAGAGATTCAGTTAATTGGTAAACAATAATCCTCATTAAGTATCACTTAGAACCGTACTGGTTGGTGTATTAATTTATTTAGTTAAGCCATGTTGAATTAGTCTGATCCATTGTCTATACTGTTAATCCTGTGTAGGGTGCAGGGGGACCTGGGGCGTCTCCCAGGAGCTTAGGGAACAAGGCAGGGTACGACATGCATGGTAGGGTACAGACACACACACATTCTGGGGTACAACTACAGGCAATTGGGAAACGCCAACCACCCTACACTGCATGTCTTCATGGGAGGAAACCTGAGTATCCAGAGGAAACCCACAAAGCACAGGGAGAACATGTAAACTCCTCACACACGAGATTCGAACCCCAACCCTGGAGGTGAGAGTGACCTTACTAACCGCTAAGCCAATGCGCTGTTCAATAAACTGTTCATCCAATTTCACTTGAGTTTGTGCCATGACTCAGCACACTGTTAATAACATACCAGTAATTAAAGAGTTATTTATTAAATGACTGATTTTTTTCCTCGATGGGAAAGTGTTATAAAGAGACAGCTGTACCAGGAGTTTATAGTGATGACTTTACCTCTCTGTCCCTCTAGTGTTTTATAGGATGAAGAGCAATCAGAGCTGCACGCTGCGTTTACGTCCTCGCTCCCGTCTCAGTGATTGTGACGCCGCGCGCCGCCGATGCGCGCTCCCTGAGCAGCGTCCAGCACCTGTGACGAGTGCGCGCAGCGAGGAGCACACCTTCATTAAACTGCTTCACTTAAAGCTCAGAAATCCACAGACTCACAGGGAAAGGAGGAGAACATGATGGCCGAATCATAGACACGATTACATTCAAACATTTTACATCAAATCCAGACGCGAGAAAACATAACGCGTTAAAACTTTCCAAACTGATTCACTCACTTTCTACTGAAGAGTCGATTCAGAGCCGAATCACTTTCCACAGACGAGTCGATTCAGTTCGTGTGTAAAGTGTAGATTTAGTGCTGTTTAGTTCTGTTTTCTCCTAAACTCAACAATCCCACTCAGGTGCCAGAGTTCGCTCCCTCGCTCCCTCACCCTCACTCTCACTCACTCCCTCACTCCCTCACTCTCACTTTCACTCACACCCTCGCTCCCTCACTCTCAGTCACCCCCTCACTCCCTCACTCTCACTTAGTCCATCCCTCGCTCCCTCACTCTCCCCCTCACTCCCTCACTCTCACTCACGCCCTTGCTCCCTTACTCTCACTCACTCTCTCAATCCCTCGCTCACTTACTCTCACTCACTCCTTCGCTCACTTACTCTCCCTCTCAGTCACTCCCTCGCTCCCTCACACTCACTCACTCCTTTGCTCCCTCTCAGTCACTCCCTCGCTCCCTCACTCTCACTCCCTCACTCTCCCTCTTACTCACTCCCTCACTCTCACTCCCTCGCTCCCTTACTCTCCCTCTCAGTTCCTCCCTCACTCTCACCCTAGCTCCCTCACTCTCACTCACTCCCTCGCTCCCTCACTCTCACTCCCTTGCTCCCTCACTCTCACTCCCTCACTCTCACGCTCCCTTACCCCCTCACTCCCTCACTCTCACTCCTTCATTCACAACCTTACTCTCTCACTCACTCATCGTCTATGCTGCTTTATAATGTATTCAGGGGCCTGGAGCCTATCCTAGGAGACTTAGGACACGAGGCGGGGTACACCCTGGACAGGGTGCCAATCCATCGCAGGGCACATATACACTCACACACATTCACACACTACGGGCAAGGACAATTAGGCTTGCATATTGCAAATTTGACATGCATGTTAATGTGGCTATTGATTGTGTATTTTGCATCATCACAATAATATCGGTTTATGTGATTATCAGTTGAGAGACAACCAATCTGTAAAAATTAGTTGATCAATTAGACCACCCCTAGTACTATATCAGTACTATGGACTAACATATCTAAAATGGTAGACTATGTATAAACAAGTACATACAATATTTGTAATTTTTTTCCTGCGCTCAGTGCCACCCTTGGTAAGATGCCACCCTGGGTTGTGAGTCATGACCAAAGGGCCAGGGGTAGCTCAGTGGTTAAGGCATTGGACTACGGTTCGGAAGATCCCAGGTTCAAACCCCACAACCACC
>JAOVVA010000027.1:1131072-1142136 GCA_028565275.1 Leiocassis micropogon | reverse complement strand
ATCGTTTAGCGACAATATATTTCTTATCTTGGCAATATTTCTGAGGTGAAAGAATGCTATCCTGGTGATATTATCTATGTGAACTTCAAATGAAAGGCTTCAAAACACAGTATGATATGCAGTGAAATGTTTTAACAACCGCCCTTGACTTAAAAATTGAGGAAGAACAAAGGACGCTTTGGGTCACATCCTTTGTTCTTCCTCAGCATCTCACTCAGCCAGCCTGGAGCCAGGATTAAAAACTTCAAATTGTGAGTATATTGTACACCAATAGGAATAAGAGTGTCTCTATCATACCTAATGTACTCAATTATGAAGAATTTACCGGTCTAAAATTACTGAAAGTTAGTTTACAAAACAAAAACAAAGAAAAAGAGGTCGGAGCAGTTGTGATGGCAGCCATCTAACACCTCACCTCCACCCTTTAACCACACCACACCTCCACCCTCCAACACCTCACCTCCACCCTCCAACACCTCACCTCCACCCTTTAACCACACCACACATCCACCCTCCAACATCACACCTCCACCCTCCAACACCTCACCTCCACCCTCCAACACCTCACCTCCACCCTCCAACACCTCACCTCCACCCTTTAACCACACCACACCTCCACCCTCCAACACCTCACCTCCACCCTTTAACCACACCACACCTTCACCCTCCAACACCTCACCTCCACCCTTTAACCACACCACACCTTCACCCTCCAACACCTCACCTTCACCCTCCAACACCTCACCTCCACTCTCTAATACACACTTCACCCTCAAAACCCCTTTGCCAAATGCCTAAATATAAATATATAAATATATAAATATAAAATCATGGATGGTGGAGGAAGTCTCAGGGTTGAGATCAGAGTAAATATTTCTAACTTCCTGTAAAGCTCTTCAAGTCTCTCAGCTGTAAGTGAAAATGTATAACGTGACCTCGCTCCACTCTGACGCAGTAGATGAGCTGGAAAGTGCAATGTAGCGTGCAGACGTTTGCATGAGTACCACATGGAGGAGAAGCGGCCCTGAGCGTTATATCTCTAACATACGCTAAATAATTTAATGCACTACTGTGTCCATAACAACGACATGCAGTAAAAACACACACGAAACACTGATGTGTGTGTGTGTGTCTGTTCAGTCTTTATTGATATCCAGTCATATAATAAAATATTAAGAAACATTTTATAACGAACAAAGAAATATATTTTATTTTAAACTATACTACATTAGTAATAGATAAAAGTACATAATAGAAGTAACAATGTATAAAAGTAAATACATCATTTAAATTTGAAAAGAATTGAAAGAAATGCAGAGAAACATTAAATACATCATTTTGCTAGATATGTTAATATACTTAGTATATTTGTATAACATTTATTTATATTGTTTAATATTGTAATTCTAATATTATAATGTAATATAATTTAAATCAGTTACTGCTATGTCTGATCTTTCTTTCTTTTTTGTTTTTTAAAGAAATTACATATTTAGATGTTTCTAATTACATTTAATCTTTTATCTAAGGCTTTACAGCAGGACAAAAATGTGAAGGTTTCTGTTGTTCTATTAACTTCAGCATGACGTAAGCTTTCAGTAACACATGAAGCTTTTCTCAGAACACAGTAATGACATCATGAGGGGTGTCTGGTTTACGGGACCCTGTAAAACCGTATCATTTCAGAAGGCTGAGATGTTGAGAAGACGTAGCTCTGGGTCAAATGTGTGTTGTGTGTTTGTAAGCATTATTGACTTTATTACCATCAGTTTCACTGCTGACATTACGGATCCTACAAAGCTTTATATGTCTTCATAACAACACCTGCAGTAAAAACACTCACGCAACGCTGTGTGTGTTGTGTGTGTGTGTGTGTTTCAGACACACAGCCATACAAGTGTGATGCACTTAAAGTGTTTTATTGCTCTTGTTTTATGAGCTGTTGGCCTGAGAATAAAAGCCTGATCTCAGTGTTGATTTAGAGCTGGATTCTGAGCTGTAGCCAGGTGTTGAAAGTGAAAAGACTCTGCTGGACCTGCACAGGATTTGAGTTCTCCTTAACCTTCTCTTCGAGGACACACTGTTTTCAGTACAGCTGAATCATTATCTCATCCTTCTCACCGATAGCTTTAGGATCTTCTCCGGGCAGGAGCCGCACTTAATCTTGTTTATTAGAGGAATATCTGACTGTCTGAGTTTGAGAGTGGACAGAAAACTCTTCTTTTCCTCTGCTTTATTCACCAAAACGTCTACAGGTATTGTCAGGGTTTTTTTCCCATATTCCCAAATTTGATCCCAAACTGGTATAGAAACGTCTTGAAACTACATAAAATTGAAAATAGATAATCGTTAAGAATTTTTTTGTTTTTTTGGGGTCAGTGTCCAAACGCAGAAATGGTGAAACATTTGTATTTAAATTGTCCTGAGATTGAAGTGGAGATGATCAATTTGCAAATTGTAATAATCACACCAGCTAATTAACATAATAAGTGAGAACAGAAGGTTGTGATGTCCACTCTAACAAAATGTAAAAAAATCAACAAACACAGACATACAGTACAGACACCTCAGGCTTCACTCTGCCTCTCACATGATATAAAGAGATTTATATCCAAGGCACAGCATGTCGCGTCAGAGCCACGTTCAGGCCTGGGTCCTGTTTCCCAGAATCCTCCCTAAAATGGCTGATGCAGACTATGGTTACCAATAAACACACACTCACGCGCGCACGCAGTCTTACAGTCAGGGTTACCTGATTACTGAGCGCACACACACCTGGACTCAATCAACTCACACACACATAAACAAGTCGAACTCGCAGACATTCAGAGTTTACTCACGACAGCACAGAGTCAATCTCTTTCTATTAATAAATATATTATTACACACACACACACACACACACACACACTTCCATCACCAGCAGTGAGAAGAGACATTCAGCAGAAACTCTGTCAAAGTCACGACTTCCTCTTTAATGTACAACCAGACTAGTTCACTTCTAACACACATCCAATCCATTAACACACATGTTACACTGAATACACAGCAGGGATTACAGGCAGGACGCATAAACACTCTGGGCCAGATGGGGGCTCTTTATAGACGAGGTCTGAGCTAAAACCTTGTGTGTGTATATGTGTTTTGTAGGAAAGTTGCGTGCAAGCCTCACCACACAATCGGAGCATGATGCACATGGAGACACGCAGCCTCTCTCATCTGTACACAAGCGCATTTACGTTTGCGAGTGTAGCTGATAAAACACACTGCTCTCTGAGCTCTGAGGGCTGTGTTCAAACACACACTCATTAGTATTCAGAGCTGAGGCGCAGTCGCATACACACACTCTATGACTATTACTGTTAGCAGCTATGTGAGTCTAAGGGGTCTTTCCCACATTCCTGAACTGAAACTCTTGATGGTTCTCGGTCACTCGAGACAATGACAAACTCATGCTGAACTGTCTACGAACTTACACTATTTACCTACGCCTCCCCACTACTACTACTGCCATGATTATCCACTACTAATCAATTTATTTCTATAGCATTTTTGACAATTTTGATGAAATATGAAAAATGTGTGTGAATCAGAATGATCAGATCGTCCCTGATGAACAAGACGAGGACGACGGCGCTGAGGGAAAAACTCCCTGAGATGGTAATAGGAGGAAACCTTGAGAGGAACCAGACTCAACAGGGAACCCATCCTCATCTGGGTGATAACGGTAAAGTGGGACCGTCCCCAGTCACCACACGGATCCCAGACAGAACACACGGGGCATCCATGTGAAGAGATCTCCAACCAGAAGGGGGACACCAGGACGAGTCAGACAGGTCCAGAGGACAGAGGGGGTCTGGATCACTGGCAGCTCAGGAGAGACAGGTGTAGTGAGACAGAGAGAGAGAGAGAGAGAGAGAGAGGAGAGATAACAGTTAGGTCTGGTCGCAGTCACACAATGTATATTAGTGCAGAGTGCAAGCAGGGACTCCAGGAGGACTAACTATGACATCATCATAACTCCTACACCTCACTACCATTACTGCACCTACTGCATTTCGTTGCTGAGTTCTGTACATGGATGGACAGTGAATTTCTATCTATCGAGCCACCTCACCTGACTTGATGATATTAGCATGATATGGAACTCTGATGAACTTCCTCATGAAGGCCTGTTAATTATTTTAGAATCTTGAGATCAATCAGGAATGTGACAAAGCCACAAGATGAGGACGTAGAGGAGATGAGTCTCAAACAGAGACGTGGGTTATAAAGGGAGTGAATGTGTTCTGGAGAACGTGATGATCAGTGTGTTGTTCATGTGGCAGATAAACACTCGGTCAGATGGTTCTTCACTCCATGAGCACGTTCGAGCTTTGAATTTCACAAACACGGGATTCATTTGTATTAAGAAATGAAGACAGTGGAATAACAATCAACAAAGTGTGATAAAATCTTCTCCACACACACACACACACACACCTGGATGCAGTGTCTCGATATAAACCTGCCCGGTGCAGGGACGCGACGTGCTGCAGGACGCGCGCTTCTCTCATTTTATTTTATTTTCCTCACCGTTAGTTTCATTCGTGGCTGCTTTCAGGTTGCAGGATTTGGATCTGAGAGTGTGTGTGTGAGCACAGAGTAAACACACACACACACACACACACACACACACAGAGAGAGAGAGTGAGACAAAGAGAACATTGGCGTGTGGAACCCGTACCCACTCGTGTCTCCAGCGTGTTTGTGGTTCCGTGTTGGAGGTTAAATATTTGTTTGAGAATCCAGACTGAAACAGGAGCCTCACTGTCGGAGCCCCACAGTCTGAGCGCACTGATCGTGGTCGCGTCCGTCTACACACACACACACACACACACACACACAGGTGTGATCATTTACTCAGCAGATTGTCACACACCTTAAACACTAGATGATATATTTAAACATGTTAATATTTCGCACCACAGAGCTGCTGAACCCTGCGCTCTGATTGGTCGGCAGGTGTTGATTAATTCTCCATAGCAGCGGCTCTGACAGCAGTGCAGGTTTATATTAATGCATTATCGTTTCCATAGTAACGGCCATTTGTGTACATCACACTCTTTACTGACAAACTAATCGCTGATGGGGTGAGGCTGTGTGTGTGTGTGTGTGTGTGTGTGTGTGTGTGTAAGGAGTCTCCAGTCTCAGCGCTGTGTAACAGTCAGAGGTGAAGCTGTAAGAGATTTTCCAGAGCGGGAAGTGAAACTATAAATGGATAAAACGTCATCCAGCTTCTTTTAATAAATGTAAATTGTAATTGTTTTGTAGTTGCTGTGGTGTAAGGGAGGAAAAACACTGACGTGGTGTTAATCAACTTTATGAGAACAGACACACACACACACACACACACACACTTAGTGTTTAATACCGACTGCTGTTTAAAACATTTCTCAGGTATAAATTGTTATTTCTCATGCACAACACAGAGTGTGTGTGTGTGTGTGTGTGTGTGTGTGTGAGCCAATAACGCTCGCTCTCTCCAGGTTTCCTCACACGGCTAAAAGACATTCATTTGTCTCAGTAGATGTGATTAGTGTGTGTTGGTGCGCTCGGCCGGTTCGAGACGCCGCCTGCAGCGTGTTTACACACCGAACATGTTCCAGATTATCCGCTAAACTAACTTTGCGTGACTTGGCAGCGGCGCTCACCTTGCTCAGGCTGTGCTTGGGTCACGACTCTTTCCCTTTTCGTCTCACTGAACTCACAGGGCCAGATGTGAACACACACACACACACACACACACACACACACCTCCATGACTCTGGGCGCGCTGGGGATCAGGCTCGTGTGGGAACAGATTAACGGATCAAACTCTTTCTGTCCAGGATTAGGACAGCGATTAGAATCTCTCAGCTTTGGGTTACGGAGTCAAATCAAATCCAGAACACAGTCGGATTCCTCTGTACAGGAAATCCGATTATCGTAGCGTTTTATCTGCGTCTGAGCCCTGAGCTGCGTGCGACGCTCACATCACCTTTAATAACGAGCCGATTCTCTCAGCCTCGCTGTGGAATGATCTCACCGCGGCACGGCGTGCTCTCATCTCACCGTCAGAACAATCATCATCATCATCATGTCTTTACGCTGCCTCATGACCAGAATTATTATCAAAAACCTCAGCGATCCGAGCCCCGGGACCGGAGCGTAACCTGTAACACTGTGGCCTCGTTTTCCCGAGCGTTCAGTGTTTATCATCAACAAGGAACGAACACTAACACATGAGACTAATGTGGTACAAATAACAAAAAGAAGACTTAATAATAAACTAATCATCAGCTCATGGAAACATTTATTTTAAATAAATAAATAAATAAATAAAAAACTAAATGAAGGTTTGCCAAATTATTGCTCATTATTTTCTTTCTAAACTCTGCAACCTGTCATTAGTTTAACATTTAGCTGCATTGCCTAAACACGTAGAGCACAAGGGTTCATTAAGGGTTCATTAAGGGTTCATTAAGGGTTCATTAAGGGTTCATTAAGCTTTACGGTTCCGGACAGCTCCGGTCGAACCCTCTGCAGTATATTTTGTGCTCTGTATAAATTGCAGAAGTGCAGTACTGGTGATATTTTATAAAACATTTCTTTTATTTAAAGTATTTCTTTAAACCAGTTGTTGCATCATGGACAGTTGATTTCCAGCTGTGGTCCAAATGGGAACGAGCTGTTCTTCAAAATGTGAGACATGTTTTGAGAATGTTCCATGGCTTTGAGGAACAATATGGAACTTTCTAGGACTTTCTAGGACATTATAAAACACTTGACTTGAACTAAAGCACTGGACCAGTAAAATGTAATTGTACGAGGGGCGTTCGAGTCAAAGGGGGACTTTTGATTGTACAGAATAACAGAACACTTGAGAGTAAAAACTCCCTTTATGTCTCTATATAACCCCCTGATACACTAATGCACTTATCCCAGTGTCTCACTAGCGCTTGGACGATGATCGGACTGTCTGTCTGATTCACGTCTGAAACGCCGGCCTCCCAGGAACTCCTTTAGCATGTGGAATGTCTTGGAGCGAGGTCAGGACCGTACGGGGGGCGGGGCGATAACTCCCAGCCGAGTTCCTGTACCGTGCGACTGGTGTCGGTGAATGAGTGTGTGTACACACACAGATGCGTCTCTCCATCATCACAAGTTATCCGTGAAGGATTTTCAGTGACCAGGCGTTCCACTCTCTGAGTGTTCACGTGAACGACTGCAGCGGGGTCGGGATCATCACTCAAACATTCACACCGTTCAGATGTTTTAGTGCAGCTGAGAGTCTCGTCACCGTCTCGTGACTGAAGTCCTCTGTAAATCACCTGTTTTTACGCCTTCATTCACTTCATTTAAATTTCAGCACAAGTCCCGGTTTGACTTGAACGCCGCTCATAATCCGTGATCGTCTGCAGTAAACATTAGATTGTACTGCAGTCTGAGTGTAGTGTATTTCATTAGATATAATTCAAAGTAAAAAAGATTTGTGAAAAGAAGTAAATATTATCACGGCTCCGGGCAACACTGTGCCGAAATCTTCTCACACATTTAATACTTATTTCTCTAATTGTCTTTTGATTCTGTAAAGCTGTTTCCCAGCACACGGATGATCATTTTTTCCCTTGTATATAAGAGCAATTCACCAACAATTCAATGATTGTCTTTGTGAAAACACACAGAATGTTTTGTTTTTATCTATTTATAGTTACATTTACTGAAACCGCTCTCTGTCCCTCTCTCTCCCTCTCTCTCTCTCTCCCTCTCTCTCTCTCTCTCTCCCTCTCCCTCCCTCCCTGAAGTACTTGTTCACCCTGACCATGAACGAGAGATTCAGCTTGGATGGAGGCTACATCGGTGAGTCACATCTCACCCACATCTCACATAACTGATCCTGAATTAGGGACCTGAACAGAGAGCTGATCCAGGATCAGCAGCATTACCAATATATATACTATGAATCCTTTAAATCGATTTAATTATAAATTACTTGTTCGAAAGGAGTCATTTGGTTTAAATGATTCAGGGTAGCAATTCATCCTGTTTGTTTGTTGACCATCACAGCTCGAGATTTCACCACAGCTTTTTTTTTTTTTTCTTTAAAGGAATCTTACATATCTGCATGCGCATTCATTCTGAGCTAAATTGATTCGTTTGAACTCATTCGAGTGAGTCATGAAGAGGAGTCACTGACGCCGACTCGTCGTAAATCAGAATTTTTAACTTCTCTTTGCTCGGCTCCATTTATTTTCAAGCTGGATGAAAACGAAAACACACCTCCGTCTGTCCTTTAAAACAGGAGTATAACGGGAGTGAATCTCCAGCGTGTCGATTGTATCGGATGAATCGTTTGCGCTCATTTGAAAGAGTCGTTCAACAGGTGATTCGGTTGATGACTGATCCCAGGTCAGCACTTGTACGGTAATAATTTAGACTCCTAGAATGACAGGAGATCTGTTTAACACTCCGGTCGCACGTTTAAACCGCACGCTGACTCGGATGAATCGTTTAAAACGTTTGTTCACAAGGAGTCACTCATTAATCACAGGATTTAAAGTAATACGGAATGTTTCCAGCACAACTGTTGATTTATTGTAATAAATGCAGTCAGTGGAATCACAGTTTGTGAATTTTTTTTTTTTTTTTTGTACTTTAAACTTTCGATGTTTTGGACACGCCCACCACGTGTTTTGGCCCACACTGTGACACTGACAAACCAGCGCCTGCTCACAGTGCACTTACAGTACGTAACCGTGTGTTTTTGTTTTCAGGAATCCTGGAGTGGATCCTGGGGAAGAGAGACGGCAGGTGGATGAGCTTCCTGACTCGCTCCGTCTTAGAGAACGCCACCAGGTACAAAACACTTAGTGACATTGTACAAAACATTGTGAGACTAAATAATAACAATAATACAGGACTTATTATAATGTTATAAAGAATGAAGCATTTGATTATTATTATTATTAATAAACTTTACTTGCAGTTTCTCATCACTCCCAATACACACAACGAGACAGTGTTTACATTAAAGGACACTTTCTGCCCATTTCTGTGTCTGACCAATCAGAGGACAGGATTTCATCACTGCTCCGATACTAACGCCAATTCAAGCGTAAAGCATGGGCCGTTTAAAAAGTAGATAAAAATTAGTTTTAGTCCTTTGGAAAAAAAATATAAATAATTTTAGTCACATTTTAGTCCTTCTGTCAGTCTGTCTACGTGTCTGATGATCTGTTTGCCCTTCGACCTATCTCTGTCTGTCTGTCTGTCTATACGTGTAGTCCCCGACTTACAAACATCCGAGTTACGAATTTCCACAGATATGAACGGGCCGCGGTTTTACAAACATTCATAGATGTGAACAAATCACAGAAGTAGCTCACGTGTATTGTACAAAAATAGACACTGCAGTGCACCAGATACGAATATTTACAATTATATACACTATATATTTTCAGTGTGTAAGTGAATGTATAAAATGTCTAAAGTCCGGTATATTGTATGTGTGTGTGTGCGGGAGAAATGAGTTTAATCCTCACCGGATTCAATGAATCAGTCCGGGAGCACGATGATAGAAAACAGAATTCACAGTCCAATACAGTGGAAAACAGCTCTGAGACAAACATGGCGTCCGGGATTCCCCTCGTGATTTAAAGGCGCAGAGACGACACTGTGTGAGATTCATTTCCTGAGGCGCGGTGAAGGTTTTTGGCCACATGATGGCAGTGTTGGGAAAGGGGACAGGGGTTGGTTTAGTCAAGTGGATCGGTCTACTTTACATTGTATATTCGTGTCAAAGATGTGTAAGACTCACTCTGTCTGACTTAAGGAACTGAACTCATTTGTAAGTCAGGGACGGCCTGCATTTCCAGAAACCGTGTTTGGAAACATGGGAAAGGAGCTTGAGTTTTTACTCGTGATCGTGGGTTCAGGTTTCCTGGCGCACCCGTTTGAAGGCCAGCGTGCTTTATAGGCGCTGTGAGAGGTCCGTGAGTCTCCTCCTTCTGGTTTAGTGACGCTCCTCTAAACCTCCCGTCTCTGACTCCTGTAGCTACGAGGAAGCGAAGAAGCTGCTGTCTGACACCAAGCTCCTGGCTCCTGCTTACTTCATTCTGGGAGGAAACCAGAGCGGCGAGGCATGCATCATCACCCGCTCCCGAACACACAGCCTCAACCCTCTGGAGTGAGTGACACACACGCACACACACACACACACACACACAGAGCTAATGCAGCCACATAGACTTTATTTAAATAACTATTCATAAGGAAATAATGTGAGAGAGTGTGTGTGTGTGTGTGTTCGTCAGGCTGGATGTTAAACAGGGACGTTGGTACGTGTTGGAGACGAATTACGACCACTGGAAGAAGCCGCTGTTCCTCGACGATCGCAGAACTCCAGCAATGAAGTGCATGAATCAGACCACACAAACTGTGAGCGTCTCAGATACTCATCAATAACATCAATAACATCAATAACATCAATAACATCAAGAGATAGTGTGAAGGTCTGATAGTGTGATAATGTTCTCCCAGGGTCTGGTCAGTTAGAGCCTTTTGAGAAAGATTGCTATCTGTCTATCTGTCTATCTGTCTGTCTGTCTGTCTGTCTGTCTAACTGTCTATATGCCTGTCTGTCTGTCTGTCTGTCTTCCCAGACAGGTAGACAGATAGAGATAGATACACTGACAGACAGACGGATAGATAGACAGACAGATAGATAGATAGACAGACAGATAGACTCACAGACAGACAGACAGATAGATAGACAGATTTAGAGATATACAGACAGTCTGTATATATTCCTGTCTGTCGGTATATCTTTCTGTATATCTATTTGTCTGTCTGTCTGTCTACCTGTCTATCTATCTTTCTGCTTTTCTTTTCTGTTGACCAATCTGACTGCTTCTCTGTCAGTTTATATGTATGGCTGTCTATCTGTCTCTCAGCCAGTCTCTCTCTCTCTATCTATCTATCTATCTATCTATCAGTTTTAAGTGTTTACCTGCCTATTTACAGACTATTTATTGTTTTCTGCCT